>JAUMHA010410135.1:0-10795 GCA_032359765.1 Saxidomus gigantea | reverse complement strand
ATGTTATTTTCAGAGAGTTTGGAAAACTTAGTATTTGCATCAATATCTGCAAGCGAGAAGCTTTAAAAAATAAGTGTATTAGGTACAATATCTTCTAATTGGAAATGTATTTTATGAAAGTATTAATTTTGTTGAGCATATTGTATTTTACAGTAAGATCGCGATAGTCAACGTCAGTAAACGAATAACTGTAAAGAAAACTGGGACTAGGTTATCAGGTATTTATGTTTATATTGTATCAAAATATAGAACATTGACCTTTACAAAGTATCGGCTCACCATCCTATAAAAATACCGAGTATAAGAATACATATCTTTGCACCGGGTCATTAAATAACAAGGACGCGGTTATCACTACATTTTTCAAAATCCACATTAAAACATGTTTCCTTAATTTGGATAAGAGTTTTACAGTCTAAAGAAGTCTGACCGACTTCAGTGCTACCTTGGATTATTATTATCTATTGGTGCAGCCGGTATTACATGTAAGGATATGTATATATACAATCTCCCCTCCTCCGAGCGTAGTAGGGATGGGAGACATGCTGATATAGCCGTGTATGTTTGTCTAGATAAATGGATGTATACTTATAATACGGTCATGTGACTACTGATTCACCAATCAATCACAACGCTTAGTTTCAATTTAGTTGATACGAATTTATATAAGTCCGATTACGCCGAAAGCTTCGTAGCTTATTGACTTAAGACATAAAATAAAGTGCAATGTGTTATATAGTAAATAAAAAAACATTGAAGTTATATCATTTTGCAGCAGACTGTCAATTTTACAAATTAAACATACAAGTAAAGAAAAAGCTATTGAAGTTTAACAAAGATTTGTACATAAATGACGAATTATTGTGTCCACTTATCTTGCAGTTAGTTGTACACTAAAAGAAACCTTAATAATTCGTTCAATTCAACTTTTATTGTGGTATTATATTTAACTTAAAGTGCAGAAAGTGTGTTGTAATTCTAATGCCAATGCAAACGCATTAACAATGCGGTACTTTTAAAAGTAAAGCCAAGTAATGATTAATGCCACACATTTGACGTATTTAGATTTACATGATCAGATATTTACATGTCGGCCTTAGTTCTGCAGCCAGATATAAACACAACACAACCTATCGTCGATTCAAATTTGAAAACGTGTGTTAGGATTTCTATATTATATTTTCTTTAAGATACAAAAAACTCAGTTAGACACAAATTACGCATAATAATTCATATAGTTACAATCCAAAAATTAAACACATTGTGACCTTTGCTTCAAACCCTCTGTAAATCAGATCTATTCTTCTTCAGATAAAATCATGGGTAGTTCAGCTTCTTTCCCGGTTGTCTAAATTCCAAGCGAACGGGTGATCATTGTAACCGGTGCGAATACCGGACTGGGATATGAAATAGCTAAATGGTCAGCAATGATGGGAGCAACTGTTATACTGGCCTGTCGCTCCGAGGATCGAACACGAAATGCAATGACAAGAATGCAAGAAGAGTTTGAAATCGAGAAAAGGAACGGAACGGTAGGTCTCTATGACGGCGACAAGTTAAATTTAGAATTCATGAAGGTTGAGTTGGGATTATTTCAGTCGGTGGTGCAATTTTGTGAAGATTTTTAAAAAAGGTGTCGAAAACTCCATGTTCTCTTCTGCAATGATGGCCTTGCACTCAGACCTTACCGGATGACAGATGACGGATTTGAAGAAACGCTTCAGGTCAACTACCTCAGTCACTTCATCATGATCGCAAAGTTGTTGCCCGTTATGAGGCAGTCTGGACAAGATTGCAGAATATTACTTATGTCGAGCGTAGCGCACAAGTCCGCCAATTTCGATATGAACACAATGAACTATGCAGGGCCTGCTAACAAATTTGCACATATGGATTATTATGGAAGATCAAAATTGTACCAGATAATGCAGACATTCACCATGGCTCGGCGTCTTAAAGGATCAAGCATAACGATAAACTGTTTAAATCCAGGTCCTACTAAAACAAATGCAGGTCGTAACGTGGAATCAAACGTGTGGTCTTGTATCTTGTGCTGTTTCCAGTGTGTTTTCCGAACGCCTCTGAAAGGTGCAACATGTGGGATCGATCTTGCAGTAAATCCAAAGCACGCTCAGGTGCTTCCGGTCATTATTGGGACGACTGCCAGATAACAACTACCTCTAGAAAGGCGAGAGATGAGCACAAACAAGATCTGGTATGGAAACACACTTTGGGATATGTGAAACAATATCTCACTGATGAAGAGATATCTGGAATAGGGGAAAAGTAATGTGACGCAAGGTTAATTAAAAACATCAGAAAGACCCTTGCTAGTTTGTAAATATTGCTTGTTCCTGACATAACGGCTTGTCATAGGCGTAAAATAGTTCAAACTGGGTACATTATTAGTTATATAGGCGTTTCCATGTACAGCGTGATATGTACCCTGTTTATTTATAGTAATCTGCAATTATTCAAACGAGTTGACATATTTATTTACTGTAGCAGCGGTCGTTACAGATAAAATGTGCAAATGGTTCGAGACGTATACATCAAATATGTACCCGGCTCCGTTTACTAATCGAAAAGTGAAAATTTTGGTTGTGGATGCACACGGCAAATACCATAAAAAATAATGTTACCGTTGTAGTATTGAAAATATATGTTGTCACTCTGATGTTATCTCTCGGTACATGTACTATCTTGGTCCCACTCATATTTACAATTTCAGTGCCTTTTCATTTTAGCATAAGTCTACTTCATCTGATTGTATTTTGAATGTTGTATGATCTAAAATAAACTTTTACTGTCACAAATACATCGTTATTCTCGGAATGATGTCTTGGTAAACATGTTTACATGAGTCCTATCTGAGGTAAACGCTGACGTGTGTGCTGTTTCAACATCCGTAACATGTTGTTTTTCTTGATATGGTAAATCACATACACAATACGAAGACGGATCAAAGAAGGCAAAGCACATCAGGCCAATCAGATCCGAATGCCCTTTGTTCGTGAATCAGATAATCAGATAATCCGATTGTTATCGCTTGAACAGTACTATATATACATAAGTTTTATGAATAGATAAGTTCACTGCTTAGTTCAACGGATCATTGCTTCCTCAACTAAAAATAGAAAGAAAATGGAGGGACAATGTTTAATCGAATTTGGTCTTCTAATTCGTATCAACACCAACTGAAAGTGTACAAGTCGTTTCACTCAAGCCATAATTCAAGAATGACTTTGTCCAGAGCATTTTTTCTTCATGCAAGGAGGGATTTTGATGTTACTTGGCACAAAGGTTCACCACCATGAGACGGAGTGTCATGCGCAAGAACCAGGTCCCTAGGTTTTAAAAGTAACTTCGTTTGGGGCGTTTAAGTGATATTTTCAATCATTAATTAAAGAATAATACATGGGTGAGTAGCGTGTTTGATTTAATGCAATAATTGACCGAGAGCTGTCAAGTCGGGGAACATAAAGCCAACTACTGGTTAATCACATATTTAATCTAATGCCTCAATAGTCCATCATTGTATAATGCGTAGTTTGGCATACATATATCATATATGAATGGTTGGTTTTGATTATATATTTATCAGAAGTAAAGGTTTATTAATTATCTGTCGATCTACTACATGCGGGGCAATCATTTAGGCTACCAATATCACTACAAACATATTTTATGATCTGAAATGTATCAGCGAGTTTCGTTACATTCTTTTGCTTTAGCTAATGTCCATATTTCTTTTAATAAAAATAAATAAATCGTTTACAATTACTGAAACAAGTACTTTTTTAAACATACATGCATCTTTTTCTAAATTCATGTATTTCTGTATTCTAGGTCAAACAGTTGATTGCCAATAGGCAATTCAAAGGTCACATGTTCAATATATATACTATGAACAAAACACGCAAAAAAAGATGTCGAAGAAAGAAAAGCAGTAAAACATCGGCACACCTTTCTCGAAAAAAAGAAAGAAATATGGATACTAGGTCGAGCTACAGTAAATGATATATTTCAAACAAAAGGAAAAAATTGTTAGCTTAACGAAGCCACAGAAAACCATACGGGGTCAATAAAAGCATTCTGTTTGAATCTATAGACTGATACCTTGAAAAATTCATTTAACAAACACATTCGATGTAACGCCAGTCAATGTTGTTGTCATGATAGTGCACTGTATTGAAGAAGACGCCTTATATACCAAAATCTTTAATAATCGTGTCATAGGCAAAGTGTTAATCGGTGGACTGAACTAGAGAGTGACTATCGAAAACAAAGTGTTCATTGCATGTAACTAGTTTTTTATAGAGAAAAGCAAGCTATAAATTTTGAATAAACTTCTAGTTTTTGCATTCTGTTTCTCAGAATTTTCGTCATACATGGGTGATGGCTATATAACCTGTACTATAAGTAAATAATTAATTGCCATTTTTTCCACATGCCTTTTCTATAAACATTGTTCATCTTGTTCAGAGATATATAGATATCTTTTGACTGACACTATCAGTGAAACAATCCTACAAATCTGGAAAGGAATATCCCTCCTTTCCAAAAAGATAATTACTTGCGACAAAATCGTTTCTGATTTATTGTTTTGTGATACAATGAACCTCTTCTAGTTCAAGAAGGAGTTGTGCCACATTCTTGCATCAATTATAATTTCAAATTGATATAAAATTGATACTGAAAATCAGTGTTTTTGCGTGTTTGTCCATTTCATATACAGAGAAAATTAAGTGTAAATTGAAATGAGGTCTTGAAAATTGGCGTGTTGTTTATCCAAGTCAAAAGTAATCAGCGGCTTTGCAAAACGGGGTCTGATGAGAATCGTACATGAAATAATACACCATAATTTAATACAAAGTAATTTGAGTTTTCGTGATGAAATCATTTTTCTTGTGCATAGGTGTAGTGCTCTAATTTGACAGAACATAATGTCGTACAAATGTTTAATAGTATAACTATTTTGTGAGTCTCTTTAACAAGCTCAGCTCTGAAATCTAAAAGAGCATTTTTGGCCGAATGTCACTGGTGAACTGACGATGAGGCAGACTACATTTGAGACATGAAAAATACCTTATGAACACTACAAAATTTGCCAATATACTAAAGCGTACTTGCTCGTCTGCTTATTGTGAGGTATTTTTTATCATTATCTATAAAACTGATCTATTGGACGTTAACACAGCTGCGAAACCTGAATTAGACGAGGCGCTAGCCTTCAATAATATGTACTTTGTGCTATTTTCAAAATTGTATCATGTCCACTTTTTAAGGCTACGACTATAAATAGACTAGACGGATGTGAACACACTTGATGACCCACAAAGTACTGAACGCGAAACAGTAGACCATTGTAAAATCAACTTTTTCTCACAGTTTGACTCAACTTAGCGTGTTTCATCGAGATTTATGACATGTTGGCGCGTTTCATTAAAGTTATTTTTGTTAGTTAAAAATATGGCAATTAGCATACTAAGTGTTTACTTTACATCGCTGTGTAAACTTAGTTTTTCGGCGCAGCCGTATTAAGCTCGCTTTTGACCGGAAGTTTGGAACTCTTCAACCGCCAATTAAATGACGAGTAGAATGTATAACATTGTTTGAAATGAGAAATTGACGTTTTAAGTCACCTTTTGATTGGATACTACCGGGTGCATTGAATGACCGAAAACAACTGAAAAAGACTGAAAAAGGACCGAAAACACATTTTTTTGAAAAGGTAATCATTTATCATTCAAGTTTAAATGAATGAAGGAATTTGCTACTAGTGAATAATCAATCAGTACTAGCGGTGTAATATTATCTTTAGAAAAATTAGTTGTGTTCAGTCGTCAGTATTTGTTTTTGGTCATCTTAACTCGTTATACGATGTTTACAAATTTCTTCATTCATCCACTGACCAGATGTTTACTAAATGTGCGCCTAATATCTTTTTAAAAAGGTAGTTTTTGTTTTTCTTTAATTGTTTAAAGTCCCGTCCGACCCTGGGATATTTCCATGGCTTGACTTGCCAAGACTCATGACAGGGGCAGGTTGAAGAGAAAAATTGCAGATACAAGGGAATCCGGGTACCAGACCCTAGCTCTTTTACGAATAAACCCCTATGATCTTTTACATCGTTTGTGTATAGCACCGACACACTTGAGACTTCATATGGGTTTCTAACCAGTTCAATTCTGGAACAATACAGTTAGGTACGTTCAAATATTTAACAGCAGTATTCCTATTTCGGAAAAGACTAAGATACAGTATAACAGTATTTATACAGAATTTGTATACATGTAAAACTAAAATTACTTACGGAAAAAAGTATAATTAGGTATACCGTAATCAGCTTGACGCATTTAGGACGGTGTTGAATAAGGAATAAAGAAGGCAATGTTTCATTGGAAAACAGACTTTAGTATCACAACCCCTTACGATATATGCATATATTAGACGGGTGTGTTGAACTCAGAAAGGCCCCTTAGAGCTAGCAACTGGCCTTAACTCGTTTGGATCTTGGAAGTCTGCGAGGGTGACAGAGACAGACACAGACCGGTGCATTAAATTCGGGAGGGTCACTAGAGACCAAAACCGGCCTTAACTCAATTGGCATCGGGGATCCTTGAAGTCTGCGAGGGTTCCAGAGACAGTAGCAGACCATTGTTTTATACTCGGGAGTGTCCATAGAGACCAAAACTGGCCTTAACTCAATTGGCACCGGGGATCCTGGAAGTCTGCGACGGTGTCCGAGACAGTTGCAGATCATAGTATTAGTGAGGGCAGGTGGTCCTCTATCCGTTCATCAGGACTTGCAATTTTCTAGCACATTACTACCGGGGTCTGCGACAGTCTTAGACTTTCAGACACTCGATACCCGAAGGATTTACCAATGGTTCCTTTCTCTTTTCCATCCTGCTCTGCGACGCGTCTACACTCGCAGAATTTTTGGAAAGGGGGGGGGGCAGGTAGCGGGGTCATTAAGGTCATTTGGCACAGGAACAGGAAATAGTGCGAATAAAAACCATACTACACTACTTACAGCAAAAACACTAAAAAAGGGAGTTATTGTAAAGTTGCCAGTCATCAAATACGATTATCTGGAGAGAACGTATGTTATTAGTCGAATTCCCTTTTTCCTGTATTACTTTTAGAGCAATAGTGCTATACAAGAGGCCAATAATTTAAATTTGATCTTACAAAAGATTTAAAAAACAACATGTCGAGCCCGCCAGCTGTCAAAAGGACTAACTCATTACTAAGTAGAGATAGGTCAAACTATACCTAATATTGGATGTAACATGCATGTGGTACCACAGAAAAGTGGTCTCGATTTTACTCTACGGCAAGTAATAAAAAAGTTTCAATATAAGCTATTTATAGTGACAACAAAGGGAAGTAATTCTAAAAAACAGGATAGCTCATGGTGGTGAATATTTGTGCCAAGTCACATCAAAATCCCTCCATTCATGAAGAAGAAATGCTCCGGACTAAGATATTCTTCAATTTGACCTTTAACCTCTTAGTGTGACCTTGACCTTATACCTAGGGACCTGGTTCGTGCGCATGACACTCCGTCTCAAACTGGTTTGCAGCTTTTTTAAACATGCGCGTAACCTGTTTATCAAAGTTTAGCGTAAAAACCATGTCAACATACTGCTTTACTTGTGTATAAATCTCAAAACAATATAGCTCCAAGGTATATATCTGATCTTTTGAGTTTTTTCAGATGGGGAAAAGTAAAAAAAAAAAGTAAAAACAAATATTTTTTTTTATAAATAAATCACAGTTTTAGACAAACACTCAAAAGTAATAACTAACACACGTATGTAGCGCATTACAGTGAGTATGCTAATTGAATTCAAAATCTAATAATATTGTATTAATGGATGTTCTGATTTCAATATAATTTTTTGTAATGAATTTTAAAAGATCGTAGACTTTCGGATTTGTGAAGGAATATTATTCCAAACCTTTTTACTTCTATAATTAAAACTTTTTATTAGTTTGTTCGATATACCTTCGTCATGAGGCAAGCAGTCAGAGGCCTTTGATAGGTGAAACACGAATGGGAACATTTTCGTTGTATCGTCAATTGGAGCCTGAATCGTTGTATTTTTGAATGGGTAAGTTTTGTCTATAAAATAGCAGATCGGTAAATTGTTGGCCAATGCATATCTTTTATGCCAAACACCATAACTTTGATAATTTTAAGCAAAATCCATGCTTTTTAGGTCTGTTTTGCACTTTTTACCGTTGAATCCTCTGCGTTCAACTTGCATTACTTTCGCACGCATCGATGTCTGAAGCAGCCGACTAGCTACGGCCATGCAGGAAAGAAGTGAGCATTCCGTAAGAGTATTCGTTTCTTCAGAAGTTAGATTTACCATGTGAAATACACGAATCTGTTATACTAACTTGGGTTTTGTTTAAATAAGCCATTTTTTTGTCGGAGCCTTGTCGTTATGTTAGTCGAAGCAGTATCGTTGAATTGGAGCCCGTGCGTTTTGCCGATACAGTGTGATAATTACAATCACCAATTACTAAAGCATGGTCAAATTTTATGACAAGATTATCTAGTAGTTTTGACATTAGGGTTCAAATACTTTGTCAGGCATAGCTGGGGGTCTGAATATATATAATATTCCCAATTTTCTCTTGCAATGTTCGTATTCTAGACATATGTTTTCCAGGGAATGGCATTCAATGTCAGTTCTACGTTTAATTGGTAGATAACACAGTCATGCCTCCACCATGGCTATTACGGTCACGCCTAGATGATGCAATTTATAGCCATCTACCGCAAAAAGGTTATTGCTAAAAGTTTCATCTAATGCGGTTTCGGATATTTAGTGTTTAATGTTCATATCTGGTGTGAATATAATTTTAGATTTATTTTATAAAACATGTGGGAAAAATATGATCAATAGTTTATCTCTCTTTGTATCTTAAAGACATTCGGTAAAACATTATCAGCAGCTGTTATTGTGTTTGGGAAATTGTATGTTTTAGGCTCGTCACTACTGTGGTAGTGATAAAACAGTGATAAAACAGTTGTGTTTGTCACTGAAAATAAAGAAGTGCAGTATGTACACAGCTGCTTCATATCAGTACTTTGAGCTCTTTGCAGCTGTTTCATATCAGTACTTAGAGCTCTTTACAGCTGTTTTATATCAGTACTTTGAGCTCTTTACAGCTGTTTCATATCAGAACTTTGAGATTTTAACAGGTGCTTCATATCAGTACTTTGAGCTTTACAGCTGTTTCGAATCAGAACTTTGAACTTTTAACAGCTGCTTCATATCAGTACTTTGAGCTCTTTACAGCTGTTTCATATCAGTACTTAGAGCTCTTTACAGCTGTTTCATATCAGTACTTTAATCTTTCAACAGCTTCTTCATATCTGTACCTTGAGCTTTTTACAGTTGTTTCATATCAGTACTTTGATCTGTAACAGCTACTTCATATCAGTACTTTGAGCTCTTTTCAGCCGCTTACTGACAATACTTTGAGCTCTACAGCTGGTACATATCAGTACTTTGAGCTCTTTACAGCTGCTTCATATCTGATATGTGAGCATTGTACAGCTGCGTCTTGTCAGTTCTTTGTACTCTTTACAGCTGCTTCATGTTAGTAATCTGTACTCTTTACAGATGCTTCATGGTAGTACTTTGAATGCTTTTTAGATACAAGATATCACCATTGTTGTTTCGGATTTGTCAATTTAGTAAAGATATACTACAAAGGCTGAAAATTCTGGACATATCAATACAAGTAAAAAATAACCCTTGTCAGATAATAATTTTATACAGGACCTTTAAATCAGAACACTTACTACTCAGCGATCACGAACATATTAAGCATGAACTCAAATAGAATTCTTTTGAAAGAGTGAAAAGTTGTTGATGTTTTTTCTTCTTCATCTAGTTCGAAATAAAGATATGATATTTAAGAAACATTTTTCTGAACTTGTTCAACGAACTTTTTTTAGCAGTAAATCGTCTAAGAACCATTCATTACCACCCACCTGTTAGATACATTATCGCAACATTTACTTCTAATTTCTCCAGAGTATAACACCCGGAAAACACAATAAATTGCGATACAAAAAATAAACGAAGCAATAAAATGCCTTAAAATGTGTTATGAAAATGCCAAGTTTTAGATGTTCTCTATCATAAACAAAAATGTTATTTGTAAAAACACATATTACATTTTCAATTAGAACGATAAAGTTGATATATTAAGATTTGTGGAAGTGATCAGTTTTATCAGTCATAAAATAAAGAAACCGCATTCATGTAAATGATAGCTAAAAGACATGAAAATGACAAAGAAGTACATGTTTTTAGCAAATATAATGCTATGTAATCCAACAATTCGATAAATTTCAGTGCATTACTAATGTATCGTCTGTCTCTATTTGGTGAAGTAAATCAGGATTTTGCTAATAAGATTGCATAATTCACTTAAATGCACTGCTCAGACGTCCCATTTGTCTGGTATTCTAATATTCCTTCATCAAGTTAGTTTCCACCGATTTTTCTAATTCATTCTCAGGCAATGTTTCGATATGAAATATTGAATACTAAAAACATGAATATCTGCTTGTCTTTCCTTAAGTATAATACCTTAACAAGTGTTACCGAGATGGGTACATGAGTATCCAATAATATACTTAAGGACAAAAGTTCTGTCCGGTATAATTAAAGAAATACAATAACTGAAATTGGATATTTTGATCATACTTAGAAAAGCATAAGAATATCATCATTTTCGAGTCAATTTACACATTTTC
>JAUMHA010410113.1:0-10796 GCA_032359765.1 Saxidomus gigantea | reverse complement strand
AAAACAGAGTTATGGGGATCGTTTCCTCAGGTGTAGATATTAATGGTAAACATATAGTTTGAGTTTCAACTCAATACCTTTGATAGTATTCAAGATATTTGACTTTATAAAAAACTTTAACCAAAGCAGACCCCGTAGCTGACGCCAGGGCGAGTGCAATAGCCTCCTTATTCTTCGAATAGTCAAGCTAAAAATGGGATGCCAGACAACGCCAAACCAATATCCATCCGCCTCCAGTGGTGAATAAAAAGAGGCATAGGAGGCATTCACCAGTTTTGCGTCCTAGTTTCGAATTGGCTTTGGTCAAATTTCTGTAGATAGGGCACTTTTGAGAGTTAAGGGTAAAGTTTGTGTAGAGAAGGATTAATATTGCTATATTTTTCTTTTGACTGTCTTGAATGAGTGTTGAAATATAACCTGAAATACAAATATGTGGCTTTGTGTGGCTCTGTGTGAAACCGGTGCATGAGAATGAAAGTAGGTGAGTTTACATTAGCCTGCAGTGAGCAGGATACATTTTGCAGGGTCATATAGCAAAGAAATGGTACAGTAATAACCACCTTTTATGCGTTTTTTTCTTATTTAATAGGGAGTTTCCTGTCTGAAACTGACCATCTCCTGGTGTACATATTTCAAATGAAATTTCAGTGATGTTTTGAAAATTAACAATTTGGCCTCGGTCCAACCCAAAAATGGCACTTTCTTTCAATGCAACATATTCCATTCCAACAAAGTTTATATTTTTCAAGAGATAGTCGACATGTGCATGATGCTGTATTTTGTTTCTTTCAGGTAAGCAGTTACAGGTGTTGTGTGAAGGAATTGTGAGATTGGTTGTAAGCTTTGTTGCCGAGAACCCAGAAAACTGTTGACTGCCCCCATAACTTTGTCAAATGTAATGACCCAAAGATTTTGGCTCTTAACAACCCTGTTATCAGCAGCAGAATAATTTGAAAATTTGATAAAGAATTTTGAGATATGGCAAAATAATAACTAGGGTTAAGTTTTTGTGACAAAATCTAAGTACAAAAAGGGGTATCACTATGCAAATATAGCTGAAAGAGTTATGTGACTTGCTGCAGTTGTCTATATTGCCATCAGAAACAAGTATGCCAAGTTTGAAGTAAATATGTTTAATGGTATAGAAGAGATTAGCATTTATAAAAACAAGAGGCCCAAGATGGCCCTTTATCAATCACCTGGCTACCACTGGCTGTAATACAAGGTCAACAGTGTTGCAGAAAGGGTAAAAATTGACCAGGGGTCCTGATTTGAACAATCTATGTAGGGGTCCACTACACAATGCTTCATTTCAAATACCAGGCCTTGTGCTTTTAGACAAGAAGATTTTTAAAGTTTTCCCTATAATAAAGTCTATGGGAACCAAGTACCCCCTCCCGCCCCCACTCCTCAGAGAAATTGATAACTGAAGAATGGATTAGTTTAAAATCCAACCAAATATTTACTGAATTACTTCTGTAGCAATTCAAAGATTACAAAAGAGTTCTATTATGGTGCATTATGGTTTTAGAGAAGAAGTTTTCCATTAAAAGCTCTAGGCCTTCCTGTTCTTGAGAAAAAGATTTTTAAAGTTTTTCCTATTTGTTGCCATAGCAACCAGAGTTCTGCATGGAATGAAATAACTTGAACATCTATGAGAGGGCTTCATGCAAGGAACATCCCTGCCAAGTTTCATCAACATTGGCCCAGTGGTTTCAGAGGAGATGTCATTTGAAGGGAAATGTTAACGAAAGTACGGTGGATGTTGGACGGTGAGCAATCCTAATAGCTCACTCTGGCACTTTGTACCATGTGAGCTTAAAATTAACCAAAGCAGACACAGACGCCGGCGCAGTGCAATAGCCTCCTTATTCTTTAATAAGTCAAGCTAAATATGAACAAGAACCTATTGACGTAAAATAAAGAGACAAGTCTATCAGTAATTCATTCCAACTGGTCTGACTTCCAAAAGTTTGGCCAAAGACTTCCAAATCTGAAGGTGCAGAAGTCAAGACTTCCAATTTTGAAAAGTCAATGAGGGCCCTGAATTATCTGAATGCAACATGCAAAAGCTATTTACAAAAAGGCTTGGTATCAGTCAATCCTGTAAACTTTCAATGATTTTCAGCCAATGGTTGCCGAGAAATAGTGTGGAAGAAATTTGCTGAAAAAAATCAAAGTGATGTTACTCAGTGAAAAATTATCTGGTCACAACATGCCAATGATATGCATAAATAGGCTTGGTATTGATCACTCCCATGCAATTTCATTGATTTTGAGTCTTTGGTTGCTGAGAATAGCATGGATAAAATTTGCTGGAAAAAATCAAAGGGCTGTAACTCAATGAAAAGTTATCCTGGTGCAACATGCTAACAATATGCACAAATAGGTTTGGTATCTATTACTTGTGAAGTTTCATTAATTTCTGCATTTAGTTGCTTAGAAATTACACGGTAAAAATTTGGTGAACAAAATCAAAGGGCAATAACAAAAGGAAACATTTTCTGAGCATAACATGCCAACAATATGCACAAATAGGCTTGATACCAATCACTCCTGAAAAGTTTTATTGGTATCTGGCCAGTAGTTGCTGAGAAATAGCACGAGCACATAGACATGGTGACTCCAGTATATCCCCATTAAAATTCATTTAAGGGGTATAATTACTCACCGAAATTACATTCATCATTGTGTAAGGGTTCAATCACATCATGTTCCCTTCTGTTACTCCAAAACCTTTCTACACTGTTAGCAAAGGGATCCTTTTGGTCAAAGCAGCAGCATGCCTCCTCATAGTCTTCATCATCAGATTCTGTACTTGATAACTCTGGCTCTTCAACAGTGATCGCATCATAAAAATCTTCATTCTCCTCACAATCTTGAACCATAGTTCTATCTTTATCTTCTCCAGTCTTATGACATGTGTGCGACTCTTTATCTAAACAAAAACTAGAGATTGTTTTTCACAAAAACGTATGTCTCCGACCCCTATGATCTTGACCATTGAGCAAGTGACCTAAATTATAATGTACACAACTAGACTTTTATACTGATGCTTCCAGTAAAGTTTTAAGAAAATCCAACAAGGGGTATTGGAGAGGAAGCGCAAACAAGATTTTCTGTTTTCAAGTCTATGTGACCTTTGAGCTAGTCACCCCAAATTATGATATGCACAACTAGACTTCATACTAATGCTTCCAGCAAAATTTTATGAAAATCCAGCAAGGGGTATTGGAGAAGAAGCACAGTCAAGATTTTCTGTTTTCAAGTTTATGTGATCTTTGAGCTAGTCATCCCAAATTAGAATATGCACAACAAGACTTCATACTGATGCTTCCAGCAAAATTTTATGAAAATCAAGCAGTAGGCTTTGTAGGAGAAGCACGGACAAGATTTTCTGTTTTCAAGTCCCTGTGACCTTAACCTTTGAGCTAGTGACCCAAAATTATAATATGCACAACTAGCCTTCAAACTGATGTTTCCTGTAAAGTTTTATGAAAATCCAGCAAGGGGTTTTGGAGAAGAGTGGAAAAGATTTTACTGAATATCAGAATGTCATCCGAGAACGACAAACATCTTCAAAGTCCTTTAGCCCATTCATAAATTGGTGAAGTAGAAAATCCTGAAGATATGCACAACTTCGTTTGGTACTTTACACTTCAACATTTCAACCAAGTTTCAGTAAAATCCAACCATACATGTAGGAGTTGCGCCAACAAGTTTGTAATAGACAGTCCAAAACAATATGATTCGCCACTACCAGATGGGGAGACACAAATACAGCAAACATGTGACAAAAAATTATCAGAAACTCTACTATACTTATATTTCCAAACCAGGCTTTTGGATTTATGTTTTATTTCTTTGAATGCAATTAAAATGCAACACTTTTTTAAAAAACTTATTAATTTTACATTAATTGGAATTTGTAAAACAAGTTTTTGCAACTTCTATTTAAGATAAAATACAAAGAACCAGAGAGGTATAATTTTTCATCTTGTATTTTCATTTTGTATCTTACATTTGGCTAAAACATGGTATATAATTCACACTTTGGCAAGAATGAACTTTCACTTTTGCACTTTTAAACTTTGGACTGTTTTCAGCAAAACAGCAAAAAACCATCCATGTCTTTTTAAGTTTCTACATACCTTTGTAAAATTTTTACAATGGTTGCTAGAAATTTGAGAAAAATTGCTTGCCAATCATCATGCTTTTATGACATTTTTATAGATTTTTGATATCTCGACTGGATTTTCTCGGTCCCGATTTTTTCTCTTCTTGTTCTATATAAATCAACTACGGATATCTCGATTTGTTTATCTCGATTTTTTCGTTATCTCGACTAAATTTTTGATCCCCAACTATGAAATTTCCTCTATTTTGACATCCGATATCTCGATTTGACATTTATCACCTGCCAAACAAGGTGTGAAAAGCTGCACGCGTTTGTATTCTCTCAGTTGTCGTCTGCTGTCAGAGGTGAGAAAAACACCATGCACGGCTATTCATTCACAACGACTGTGTAAGCTGTGTAATATGCAGAATGGGTAATTTGTATTGAATTGTGTCAAAACTGAGAGCTTGACCTAAAGTTCATCAAAACAAACAGAGAATGTTTATCAAAACAAACCTACTATTTTTCAAGATAATTGGGTATCAAATGTGGATTCTAGAGTGTTTACAAAGTTTTTCTTTGGCTGACGTTTTGAACTCAGCCTATCAGTCATAATTTTCATGATGATTGAGGGTCAAGTGTGGCCTCTAGAACATATACAAGGTTTTTCCATTATTCCTTCACGTGACCTAGTTTTTGATGACCCCACATGACCAAATATTTAACTTGACATGGAGTATTTCAACACTACTTTCTAACCAATTTTCAGGATGATTGATAGAATAATGGTGGACAGCATTTAAAACTATTCCAATAGTTCAGCAATAAATACTCAGAAAAGCTAAATGTAACACTGCATATTGACCTCTGCTGTCATTGCAATCATAAGTCTACCTGAGGTATGTATCTCTTTAAATAGTTAAAATTGTGTGAAACACTGCCCTACCATTTCTGTTTTCGTATATAATAGTTGCATAGTCATCAAAGTCTCCTATGTAAAAGCAACTAAAAAGTTCTCCAGAAGACACTAGGGTCGGCAAACCTCTCAAAGACATCTGAAATTTAAAATCAGTAAACTGTTGAATATATACCATATATATTACTATATATTGCCTAAAAACTGTAAATGATCACAGACAAACATTCATTCTAAAGTGGCTTCAGCTATCAAAAAGATAACAGATGCCTGTTGCAGTAAAATGGCAAAAGTCCTGCAAGGTTCAAACATATTTAAGGTCACACACAGCACAATGTTTTTGTCATAAATTGTGTCAAGTGTCACTGACTTCCTTTGAAACATATGAACAAAGTTTGTTAAGTCTGCATTGTCTAAACCAAAGCATTTACACAGAATGTCAAACACATAAGTACTTCATGGGGATGCATCATTATGCTACCTCTTTGGCTGTGCTTGAATATGACTTGGAATCACTGGCTCCTTCACAGCTATAGGTTTAAACCCTGCTAAAATATCATTTTCCTTCCTGTGCAATTACGTTTTTAATGAATGCAACCTACCTTAACAGCATCCACTGTTTTCAAATGAGCCTGTAAAAATATCAGTGAATAAGTTTGGGAATGAAGTCTAGCAACATGGGAAGTAAGTTAATTGCACAAAATGAATAATTCTACACAGATGAACGAACACCTTTAGAACATTTTTTTTTAACTTATAAAAAAGGAAGATGTCAATTTGTGATGTTCAGATACTTGTGAATCAAGCAATTTAGCCTACTGTATACTGTAAGTGTACTTTTTTTAGCACAGCTAAATTTGAGTGCAAATGCCATGAATTGAGTACTTTCAACTTATTAGCGCTTACTTGAATTAGCACACCATCGGCAGCGCTAAAATAAGAAATAAGCGATTTCAAGCCACCAATGCAATTGACCAGACAAGCAAATAAACTGATCAATGTTTAAAATAGGACATCAAATCTAAATTTGTTTATTATTGATTATAACAATTTCATATACAGTAGTATCTAGATACAGATTGTGATAATTGTTTGTTTTGACAGCAGTGAAATGCCTTTGTTATGATGACATTGTAAATTAGTGTGACCAGACAAACGGGCGATCTACTCCTAAAGTGTTATATACCATGTTTTACAGACAATGGCGAAGATAAAGAAATGCATATTAATTTACACAAACATCTGACTTTTGCATTAAAGTTTGATACATATTTGATATTTCTATTCATAACTTTCTGAAAAATATTTGTAAATGAATGCAATAATTGTCACAGTCACAATAAAATGTATTTATCTATGTTCTGTCGAATAGTAATTATGGTATTTTCAATACGATGACTGTCATTTTATCATTGGGAGAGCCTTTCCTTTCAGTCAAATATCAGTGCTGGACATGAATTTGCGCACATCCGATCCCGCTAATAGCGCGAAAATTAGTACTCCGCTAATATTAATACACTTACAGTATGATCAGACGAAGAAGGCTCTGAATTCCTTTGTCCAGTGACATGTATTTTCCTACCTAACAGATGAAACATAAGCAGACATATTCAAAAACAGTTATGAACTTTATCAAAACTAACCTTCAGTCAAATGAATATTAAAAACTTGTACCTTCTCAACAAAACTTGTGAGCATTTCCATTTTCCATGGGATGGGCTCTTCCCTCTGTTTTTTTCTCAGCTCATGCAGTTATGAAAATAGGTCTTCCTCTGTTAAAAAAAATAAAAATTAAATGATGAAATTATAAATGAGAAGGCAATGACAGCCTTATATTGCTAACCTTAAATGCAAGAAATCTGGCCACTGAATTCCAAGAAATTTTCGGTTTAAAACCAAAAAAACGTATTTTGGTAATTCTCTATATGAGTAATTGATATTTCTTAAAACCTTGAGCTAAATTTTTAGAAATCTTTTGAACAGTCTATGTTTAAAGTTCAATAAAGGATGTTTCTTACAGAATAATTTCAAAATCTGACAAATGCTTTTGAAGAGGATATTTTAAAGACTTCCTTCATAAACATTTCATGAAATCAACAACACTGTGCTCCCTGTTTTTGCCAGTAGATATTACATAAATAATCTTTTAAATATAAATGGAAGTGTCTAGCGAACTGGAACCGGTTCCCTAGACAGCGACCTTAGTGAACCGGAATAAATATGCGGACAAATTATTTGCCGTGTCATTATCAGCATGTTAATTGGTACAGCTATATAAACTAAGCCTATGTTGATTATTATTGTTATCATTAAAAATGTTATTCGGAGATCCTTCCTAAAATTATGACATGAATGAATTAATGCAGTATTGGTATGAGAGATAACAGAGTGAAGAAGAAGACTGTTCAGTTAATTATGACAGAATGAATAGCATTGAAATAGAAAGCACAATTTTCCTGTAAATGTTTTTGATTTTGATACCATGACATATATGATAGAGAGAAATAATTATACCTAAATATACATCGTTGTTCATTAACTCTGGGCCATGTGACCATATTTTGTTGAGGTGGAGTTTCAACAAGATCTTGTTAAGAGGTCTGCACAACTTGTTGTATCGATGATGATGACGATGGAAGAGGCTCCCAAATACGACGTGGTGAACACTACAGCTGCGGAATTCATTTCTTATATCAAGTAGGGCGTGGAATAGCTGATGATTGTTAATTTTTCCATATCATTTTCACCTACCGGTATGTGTATGAAGACTATGTCAAACTTTGCCAGCTAACACCTGCATTACTTTTGCAACAACCCTACAACTCCTAATTCTCCTGTCCCATGTACTCCACCATGAAATGTAGATCATTGTGTACACATAGATGCCGGACAAAACTATGACCAAATATACCACAGTAAGGTCCGTTTTCGTTTTCCCAATACAATGTATTAAGTGTGATTCCTGGAAAGCCATTATTCTGAGGGCTTTATTATTTGGGCTTTATCATTGTAGTTCTCAAAGCCGTGAAAACAACATGACATAGGCAATTCATTCTGGAATGTATATACTTCATTACAAATGATAAGACCTGTGTTAGTGTCTTTCTTTAAACAATTTAATCAAAATGCAAACAAAATTAAGTACCATTTAAACACCCAAAAATTCAATCATATCTCCAGCTTTAAGCAATTGTTTGACATATGAAAAATGTCACATGTGAAGAATGTTTGCATTTATTTTGTATAGGAGGAAAATAAATTACAGACTATCGTGCTGTCACATGTTTGCACTTCGATGAAGTGCAAATTATCCGATTTTTGACGCAGCCCTTGCAAGGTGAACTAAAGCCTACTATTTATATGGATTCAAAAAGACTTTTAGTTCTAGTTTTTACAGACAAAAATATTTTAGTACCATGTTTGTAAAGATTAAAACGCATTAACAGAGAAAAAACATGTGTTATTTCTTTTCCGTTAAGCTCTTCTACTAACTCTATTGCTTTTATATTTCACAATAACTATTATATATTGTGATGTTGTTCTAAGATCAGTTTAACACTATAACATTTCCCTTTCAAAAAATAGATAATGCTGGCGTAAGTGGGCGCATTATCTTATTATCTAATAATATATAATTATGTTTATACAAATGATCTGTTACTGCTAATACCACTATATGTGACTAAATTTATGACACTCATTAACTGTAACCATAATTCTCTCTAACAGTGACTAAAAAAATAAGCGAAGCCGAGAATTCGAAAATTTACACATTGAAAACAAATGCATAATTATTAAAAAATCTATTTTCTTATCTCAATTATCTGTAATATATGCAGGAAAATAATCCCCTTTCGATAGTGTATATACAGATATAGGCTAGAGAACCGTTTCCAGTTCTTTTGACACTGCCAATATAAATAGGTAAACTTTTTATTTAAATTCTGACACAGACAAAATGAAGGTATAGATAGAACAATTTTTTTATATCTAGTATCACATACAGGGGCAGATACAGACAAGGCTTGCCTGGGGGGGTGGCGGGGCTTACTTGGCGTGGGTCTAGGAGGGATTTCCCTGCTGGAGAAAAAAATAATTTCTTGTATCATAAATGAAAACAAGAGCTGTCCCTCACAAGGGACGAATGCCCTCGAAAGAGGACTGTCTCACAGTCTGTGTCCTCTCCATGTGCTCAATAAATGTGCTATGTAATTTTAAAATCCTTCCATGCATGACAGAGTTTATACCATGGGTGCAGTTTTCCATTACTTTTAAACACCAAATGTGACCTTGACCTTTGAGGTAGGGACATGGTTCTTGCACACACCACATTGTCTTGATGTGCTAGACATTTGTGCCAAGTTATTTTTAAATCAATCAATGCATGACAAAGTTATAGTCCGGACACAAATGAATGCATATATACAGGATTCCATTACCTTAAAACTCTAAGTGTGACCTTGACCTTTGAGGTAGCGAAGTGGGTCTTGCACGCGACATGTCATCTTGATGTGCTAGACATTTGTGCCAAGTTATATTTTAAAATCCTTCAATGCATGACAAAGTTATAGTCCGGACACTAATGTGTGCATATATGCATATTTAGAGGAATCCATTACCTTCAAACTCTAAGTGTGACTCTGACCTTTGAGGTAGGGACGTGGGTCTTGCACCTGACACGTCGTGTTGATGTGCTAGACATTTGAGCCAAGTTATTTCAATATCCTTCAATGCATGACAAAGTTACATTCTGGACATGAATGTGTGCATAATATGCATAGATAGATGAATCCATTACCTTCAAACTCTGTGACCTTGACCTTTGAGGTAGGTACATGGGTCTTGCATGCGACACGTCGTCTTGATGTACTAGACGTTTGTGCTAAGTTATTTTAAAATCCTTCAATGCATGTACAGTCCAGACACAAAAAATGATTTTTTTTACATAAAAATGTAATGATATTTAGTTTTCATATGCATAAGAGTCTCGTTTACCATATCTCAAACTTATTCCAATAAAATCAGATCTGAAAGTTAGTCAACACTTCTCAGACCAGCCATTTTTCGATTTAAAAATTATAAGCAGATCATATGCTTTGAACATAACTTTTATCAAGAAGTTCTTATAGGTCAGCTATATCTCCATACAAACAGGAAGAAAACAATACAACAGTCACTTGGGGATAGAAAATTAGTTGAAATAATGTTTTTGACCACAGATCTAACTTGAAAGAGTAAAAAGAAATAAGAAAAAGGCCTCAAAAGTGGGGTTACCCTGGAAATATCAACCCAATGATTTAACTGTCTCTGTCAACACATTTTCTTCCAATCTGAAGAAAGCTTAAAATCAAAAGGGGCTGGTACATTGACCCTTGCTCAAATATCAATTTCAGGCCCAGATAGACTATATCCAAACCATGTACCAGCCCCCTTTGGCTTAAATGGTATAGTTCACAACCCACGTATAAATAGTTATCAAAAATATTGCAATTAAAAATGACTGCATACTTTCAAAGTGTCACTGAAACAGGGTCACCTACAATATATGTGTCAATAAGCCTTTTAGTAATATCTGTTTAGAAATTTTGTGTGTTTTTATATTATTTATAACCTGTTTTTCTGCTTTTAAACCTTATTTTGCTTCAGTTTTTGTGTGTGTATGTGTGCCCCTTTTATGCATGTGCTATTCTGATACTTTAAGTTTTATTAGTCTTAATTGTCAGCTCTGTATGTCCACTGATTTGTATTCATATATGTGCTCTG
>JAUMHA010410102.1:0-10796 GCA_032359765.1 Saxidomus gigantea | reverse complement strand
GGAAAAAGTGCAAGGTTTCCCGAAAAATCTCCAAAATGGCGTCCATGTAAACAATAGCGTTTTCCCATAGAGAAATTTTAAAGCAGCGATATGAGAAAACAAGCCAACTGATGCAAAAACGATTGAAATTCTCGAGGGTGACTTTTTTTCTAGATCACAAAACGGGTATTTAATTTTCAAAAAACATTCGATTTTTTTTAGTGTAGGTTAAAGTTGAGGTCCCACAGTGGGATGGGACAGACTTTAATACCACTTATATAAGTCTTGACAAGACAACCATTGTACAATTATGTTGTCCCTGTAAGAAGCATAACAATTGTAGAATACAGACTAGACTTGAAATAAGCATACACCAAACTATAAAATAAATCAAGATATGTATGAAACTCAAATCTACTTGGACAGGAAAACAAACTTAGAACAGGGACATGACCAAAGAAACATCAGCAAAAAGGTAAAACGAAACACAATAAGGCTATGTAGAAAGAGCAGACGACAATGTCTTTAAAGAATATAAGTACGAGGTGCGCAGGGAAAGTATGTAGACGTTTGAATTCCTTCATTAAAACATGAACAAACCTTCTGTCTAAGATACACTATGTATAAGAGCTGAAATCAAATCCTGGAATCGAATTTGGTATCAACAAGCATTCTGGAAACAAATAAAAGTCATAGGGAGCCGAGTTTAGAAACAGAAGGAGGATGTTATAACATTTGCCATTTGAAAGTATTGATAACATCCACTGTAGACGATGGGTGTGATCGGGGGCGTTCTCATCAAGGAGAAGAACATTTGTCTGTGATATCATCGATCTTTACTGTCTGAGTATTCTACATGTTCTAAGAAAAAACAGTCCTACATGTGGGAATACCATATAATAATTATTAACCCATGGGCTACCAACAAAACAACTGACAAATAGCAAAAAATAATTCGTTTCCACAACTTTGACTGACCTTTTGTCTCAGATTCGTTATCATGCATTCACATTTCAACACTCGTGATAATGCGATAATTTAAAAACGATTGAAATAACTGTTGTTTTTGACATGGTCACCATCTTTGCCTTTTGATCATCTGTCATTTTTTTTTTCATCCACCTCGCACTGAATTGATCAAGTTGTAAAATTGTATATACTGATGTTTTCCAAATGCTTAACCTATAAGCTACCGCCTACAGTTACTCTATGGTTTTGCAACAGGAAATCCTCAACACCTTCAACCACTGAGGGGATCACTGCCTCAGAGGGCCTGCAAAGACTAGTTTTTCCACAAATGCATGTTCTGAAGCTGGTGATGCAGAAGGTGATGTGCAGACATCTTCGCATCCTTTCCGTAGTCTTTAGAAAATCTGGCAAGGCCAGCAGGAATTTTATAACAGAATGTCGTTCTTCTTACTTTGAGCCCGTATTAGTCGAACACCTCTAATGTTTAAATAGCATTAATTAAGTTGTTCACTAAAACTTCATTGAAAGTCATCAGACCAAAAACGAGATGTTTTCGCTCATGTATAAAATTGCTATGTAAATGCACGTGGAAAGAGAGAATCACATTAATTTTCCGACCTTGCATTTTGGACAATGTTTGTACAGGGTCATCAAAACGTTTCTTTTAAACTATTTCGAAAACCAGTATATAATTTTTGACAATAAAAGTTAAAAGTTTTATTCATGAAAAACAAGTAATTCAGAACCAGTTTGAACCCTTAGACCACTAGACTTGCTGTTTAAACCAATAAACATCTTAAAATTTTCTAACTGGTAGCCCTTGCAACCATAGTTTTGCAAGAAATAAATATGTGCAACCCGACATGTGGCTGGCTTTTACCCGGAGAGGTAAATTCTAAAAATGTGCGTACCTTATTCGAATGAAACGTGAGGTTAAATGTTGAAAAAAGTATAATGAACATATAAATTCATCGAGAACACACCAAAAACAAGACGAACAGACACAACAGTAAATCAAAACAAACGTGAATAAAATTGGCAAAGGATGGGACAAGACAACATACAAAGCGCATAGAAACTCCAAAATACGACCCTTACAATTGTATATTAGTGATTCACAAAAAGGGATATAATTACTTTATTTAAAATGTTGATATTATAATGTATGAAAACAAATCACAAGCAGAATAATTATATTTTAGTACAATTTTCTTTCGTTATCTTTCTCACTCTTATTAATTCTAATAGTTTGAAAAAATCCATTTATCATGAAGCTACCTTCAAATGATTTGCAATATGTTCCTCCCTTGGTATTTCTGGGTTTACTGTAGTGGAATCTGTCATATTGCCAGTTGTGTCAGCAGACGAATCATCTAGATAATTGTCGGCGATTTCTGTTTCATTTGCTAAAAGGCGAAATTGATATTTTGACTTTATAATGTTTGTTTTCTATCGCATCCGAGAAAATAATAAACATAATAAACACCGGAAAAAATTAAATAAGATGCAATATTTAAATAACACAGAATGTCGCAAACTAAAATATGGGTCTCTATAAATGTTGCATTGACCTTACGATGTACTGTTAATTATATGCTCTACATATTGTTTTGATTAGACTGGGCCACAGTGGTTTTAAAAAGTTCTACAAACGCTTTTAAACTGAGCCGGAACAAAATAAAGATAAATTTTCTGTCGGCTAGTAATTATGTCTTTGACATTGACGTCACCATCACCATAGAAGAAACATTTTTGCATACTATGCTTCTTAAATGGACCAAGTTATACATGAGTTAAGATTTACATGAATCACTCGAACATTGTTTTTGCTAGGTATACAGATGTTATTTTAATGATATTAATATCAAAAGAAGAAATTTATCGATTAGCCTTTGATTTCATAAGTCACCCAGCAACTTGCGCTTATTTGCAAAACGCGTAAATACAGATATACATGTGGTGTAAAGCGCCCTACAAATTTTAACAGGTTTAACGCTGATTATCAAACAGATAACGAAAGTAATATTTCAAACATTTTCATTTGATTTCTCCTCTGAGTATTTGAACAAGTTACCATTATAACACTTTTAAGAACGAGAACTACATTGGAACCACAGTACTGTATCAGTCCTTTATGACATTTTTAATCACTGATTCGTTTTCAGTGGTACTCAAATACTCCATAGACTACCAATGACTGTTGTGGTTGCAATAGCCGCCCACTTTGTCAATAGCGAATCCATACTGTAAATGGAAATATTTAGAGGGTT
The DNA here is from genome assembly GCA_032359765.1 of Saxidomus gigantea. NCBI lineage: Eukaryota > Metazoa > Mollusca > Bivalvia > Venerida > Veneridae > Saxidomus > Saxidomus gigantea. The sequence continues at coordinate 7,578 of JAUMHA010410102.1, read as the reverse complement.
TCCATAGCATAATTTCAACAGCAACCATCAGTTTTCATTTTAAGTGTTCAGAAGAATTTCTGAAAGACATATCCGCCATCCATTTTTATTTAATTGTTCAAGTAAACTTCTTACATTGAGATTTCAAAATTGTCTTATCCCACCAATCAATTCAATTTCGTGCGTTTTGGACACCAAGTAACCAAGGGTACTTGCTATTGCTGTATCCATGTGGTGCTTGATTCTATGGTTGTTAAGCTATATAAACGCTTTAATTTGATATAAGAACTTAACCGTCGATGTGGCACTGTTAAAAGGGTTATTTGAGTTTGATTTTACGGTCACCACCCGTTTGAAGTGATGGCGGTATTTTGCGTCGATCGGTCAGCAACAGTCAATAGCTTGAGAGCGCTAGGGCTTAGGATCTTTGAGTCATGACCAGCAGATAAACTCAACTGCTTTAAGGTCAGTTGTCAAACAATCAAAGTAACTGTGACCTTGGAAACATACACGGCTTTCGATTAATAATGCTAGACAACTTGAACCTAGGATCTTCAAAATTGAGGAGGTTAGACATAAACAGTAAATTACCCTACTGATTTCAAGGTCTGTATTTCAAAGATTACATCAGTATTACAGTAACCGTAGAAAGTAGAATGATTACATTCAATTTCTCGAACGAGCTTTGGCCCAAGATTCTGGAACTGTACAGGTAATTTGTTCATTACCAATACTAGACCCCTAACAATTTTGAGGTAGGTCAGTGAAACAAAGGTCAATGTCACAGTGAGAGTGAAGCGACTAAACGGTAAATACGATCAACAGCCCAAGAACTCTAAAACACAGGATCTTCAAACTCGAGAGAATGAATGTTCACGGTCAGTAAATGATTTTGATGTAAGTCATTCAGAAAGCCGGTTAATGACCAGCAGAGAATCCATACCGCTTTAAGGCATGCAGCTTACGCGTCATAGTTCAAGTAATCTAATTTAAGGACTTGTGTAAAAAACTCTTTCCGGCCAATATTATTGACCTAGTCACGCAGATTGAATTTGAGGTCAGTAGGTCGATTATCAAATCCAATGGGACTTAGAACTGTATTTGTGCCATGTGAATAGTAGAATAGCCACAAACCTTACAGTCTTAATATCATTGCCATCATGTGTGTATCAAATGTCTTCAAGAGGGCTTAGTGCTTACGAGTATCTCTCGTTAAATAACCCTATGTGTATTTTCAATTCTACACATTATCACAATGTGATGAACATGTGTAGCGAGTGATTAAAATTCCCTGACTGGCAGCAAACAGTCATAATCTTGACAAATTAAATTACACAACAGGCACAAAGCAGAATGATACAAATATGTAGTTAACAGTACTGTCTCAGATCGATAAAATTCCAGCACTACCGCTTCAAAAAATTTAAATGATCGTTTTTATACGAATGCGTCAGGATTTAAGTTAGGAATAAAATAAACAAAAGAAGCCAAAGTATTTAGAAATAAGTATACTTTTTGAGACATATATCTTAATTTTTTACTGTATATCATTAACATTTATCAACCTGTCTAGACAATTATGAAAAGTACCATGGTTTTCTGGATCATTTTGAATTGCATCGTTGTCAATAGAAACCATTGATCCATCGGCAATTTCATCTTCGTCGTGAGTGGTGTCCCTTTTGATTTCCTCTTTTTCAGAGTTTATGTTGTCTAAATTAGATGTCTTGAGTAGTTTAATCAACTGATGATTCGCCGTTTTTTGCTTCTTTTCTAAAACATGTTAAAAACATTACCTGCATGTAGTTTACTCTACCTCTAAAATCAGACAGAATATGCAAATATAGCAGTGCATGTATTTCAGGCAGCATTAATTTTATATAAATTGAATTCTAACACAGGTGGCTGCATGTCCCATATAAACATACATGTACATGTATAAGAAACATACAGTATTATATTGTACGATGAAATATAGTAACGATGTAACGTATGTAAACACACGCATCCAATGGCAATACGTGTTTTAAAAATATCAAAACTTCTGACTGTATTTTATTCAACGATAAGATACAGGGACACAGTTTTTGTCTGAAATGTAAAATATTGCTTTTTGATAAATATTGGAACTTTGATTGAAATTATGTAATTCTCTGTTGCCTTCCCAATAAATACAGTTTGCTTTAGACAAAGTACATCCCATCTAAGTTTCATCTTACTTCTCAGTTTTCTGTCTACAGACAACGACATATCAATACAATGTTGTATGTAACGAAACTTTGAAAAGTCTTTCTATAAGTATCGTAAGATTGACCAGTTTTGTGCCTGCAACTTAATACTCGTGATTCTAAAAGAGTTTGCACTTGAACACTTTGTATCTTTATTTTTTTTTTTATCTGTTCTTTGGAAAGTGTTTACCCTTGTTGTAAGACTAAAAACATCTTTATAAGACCATTTGCTGCGATAAATGAAATATACATATAGAAGAGGCACTTCTGAATCGGAACTAATGAATAATCTTGTTATAAACTTATGAGTCCGTTACCTTTGTCGATTATTTTCCACTGGCCAGTGTCAAGAGACACTCTGCATCTTCTTACATGTACGTCTATTCCATTTGTGCTCTCACGTTTTGAAATGTCAACATCTTCACCAAACAACCGTTTGGTTAATGTAGTCTTTCCAACACCAAAATGCCCTACGATCATTACCCGAATATTATGAACTGATACTTTTCCCTCCCTCAAAGCACGCTTGTATAATTCGATTGAATTCGTGTCCATTTTCAGGATCTCAGCAGGGATCAACCCGGCTACAGAGAACAAAAATATACGGGTTAACAAGACTATTATTTATCACTCATGTAGATCAATATACCTCACGGAAACGTTCATTACCACTAAAATGTATAATTTAAGAGGACAATTAGTATAATCTATGTTATAGAGCTACAGGATGAAATGAAGCAGTGACTGAAAAGAAGTTATTCTATCGACATGAACAGGAAACTGTCCATTCGCTAACCGGCAGTGTATTACAATCGAGCGACATTCTTCAGGAAAATATGTAGTCTCTATTGCATACACAAAGTTACGTGTGGACAAACAGACGACAAATCAGGCGATCACAAAAACTCACCTTGAGCACTACGTGCTTAGATGAGCTAAAAAACAGACTTATTATAAAATTGAAGACCAATATCTCTATTAAACGTTATATATAAACTAGCTTCAACTGTTATAGCGAATCGTTTAAAACCCGTGTTAGATATGTTAATTTATCCATATCAAACACAGTTTTATAGCTGGTAGGTGTATGAGAAAAGACATAATACTCATTTATTTTTACTACAATGTATTTGAAACCAAATCAAGCAATATTCCGGGTATTTTGTTGTCAGTCGGTTTTCAGCAGCACTTTGACTTTTATCCATTAATCGTTCAAAAAGTGGATCGCTTGTTGCAAAATGGCAGTGGAACTTGTATTCTACAAAATTGACATTTATCTGAGATTTTCCGTCTTGAAAGAGGTTGTCGATAGGGAAACCCAGTTCCCCCTTACATCTTTATTTTATGTGCAGAATTCTGAGGTCAAATGACTAGGCAAAATAAAAATATAACAGTCATAACCTTAAAGAATAATGAATACAAAATAAGCCAATATGCAGACGACACACAGATATTTCTTAAAGGTTCCGAACAGTCACCGAAGAATCGCTTGAACACGTTACATATATTTTATCAAATGTCAGGTTTAACATAAACACTGAGAAAATAAGAGCTGTTTTGGATAGGATCAAAAGGAAATTGCCAACTTCAATTATGCAGGGACACGCCTTTAGATTGGACTCTATTTTTATAAAGATTATCAGAGTTACTTTTTCATCCGATCCTCATTACATTTAGAAGTTAAATGTACCTCAAGTTATACAAAAGTGCAACACATGAATTAATAGCTGGCCAAAAAGATACATTACTGATTTGGCAAAGTAAAGGTCTTAAAATAATTGATTTTGTAAAAAAAAATGCATTTGTTTATTTCACTACCTAATTCTTTAGGTGATTTCGTTAAGCAAATTGAAGATATTGTGTATAAATTTATATGGAATAACGGCCCAGACAGAATCAAAAGAAAGTTTGCTATAAAAGACATATAATATGGAGGTTCAAACATGATAGATGTCAAAGCCTTTATCGGCATTGGTAGAATAAGTAGGAAAAGGAGAATGATTTCAAACAATTGCGACGCATGGAGCTCTTATTTTGTTAGGTTCTCAATATTTAAATTCATGACACCATTTTCCAATAATTGATATATTTTGGTATACCAATTATGTAATACATATTATTGATATTTTAAAAGCAGATTGCACTTTTTATAACATTCACGATTTAAAGACTAAATACGGAATAAGTGGAGTCTTTTTAGATATTCACAGGGCAATTGTAAATTTACCGGTGTATTGGGATACTTATAGAAATAAAATGACATTATTTAAATCAAATGTCTTTCTTGATAAATATCTTTAAATACTAATCAAAACCAAAAAGGGAAGCAACTTTTACTATGAAGTGTTTATTGGAACAAGAAACACTGATTTCTATGGAGAACCTCAAAAGTATCCAACCAATCCTATCTCAAATATTTCATGGTACACATTAATACTCAATCAGGGGACGGTTATAATGTTAAATACTACATTATTACAATAACCTGATAGTGTTCTCCCACTTTGACCTGGTAATTCATCATCATCGCTGATACACGGGGAACTGTCGACCAATGGCTGTGTCGCTCGCTGAAACAACACAGAAAAAAAGGTCAATTGATTGCCATATTGCAATGATTTTCTTTCTGATCTTAGCTGATTTGGTGTATTTGTCAAAATGATAACAAGAATTCGCAGTTAGAAATTACTAGGATACATAGTATGGCCAAAGATCATTCTTTAAACACAATGTGACCCTTAGAATCTTATTATCTAACATTATGACCAACGTTCAAAGTCAATATAGAGTGCGAACAGTTGTGTAAGAACAGTAGCATCCAGACTGGTACAAAACTATTGTTTGTATGATTTGATCTGATGAACGGACAAGTAGAGTAAAATCGGGGATTCCACGGCCATTTTTAACGACCTGCACCACCAGCACCACCACAATGGCGACTAGGGAGGGTTTTTGGCCATTTTGAATCATCTGTACCACCAGCAACACCAAGATAGCGACTGGAGAGGGGCTTCGTGTCCATTATGAATCATCTGTACCACTAGCAACACTAAATAGCGACTGGGGAGGGGCTTCGTGTCCATTATGAATCATCTGTACCACTAGCAACACTAAGATAGCGACTGGGGAGGGGCTTCGTGTCCATTATGAATCATCTGTACCACCAGCACCACCACGATGGCGACTTGTTAGGGGTTTCGCGGCCATTTTGAACCACCTGTACCACCAGCAACACCAATATGGCGGCTTTCAGTGGGAAACAATTGCATGAAATCCCCAGCGATCAAGTTTTAGAACAGGTTGTTTGATTTTAAAATTTAAAATCCCTAAAACAACAATTTCAAACATGGCGGGACAATATATTGATTAAACCAGTACGTGTTTTTGTCAATTGAAAGTCTGTTGCAGATCTAGCAAAGCGGGCTAAATTAACTATTGTTCGCCTTTTTAATATGGGTTCTTTCATTTTTTGTACTTCTGTTGTCCGCTGAGAGAATGTTTTTTCATTGTCATTGTTAAAACTGATTTTGTTATCAGTCAAAGGATTAAGAAGAGAAGATCTCATTCTTTAACAAGATGATTGTATCGATATCTGAGGAATGAAGTTTTGTTAGTGTTTTTTTTTAAATAACATAATTCATTTGAACTACACATTTACCTTTGATCGCATGGTTTTGATTTCTCTTTTAAAATTTTTAAATGTATTTAATAAATACTTATACCTTATGGTGTAGAGGTTGCAGAATACAATCAAATTGATGATTGACCAGACTTTCAGATATGTCGTAAATGGGTGTTAAGAATTACTATTAAATGTGTTTCAGTCTCTGTGTGTCAGTTCATTTATGTGTATAAAAAGAAATAAAAATGGTTAAATCTAATTGAGACGGTTTCTGTTTGTTTACATTTTGCCTTTGTGTTTTGGATTGTGTTAAATTGTCCAAATTAATGATCAGACTGATAAAATCAGACGAACTGTCAATAACCCTTTGTCAACCAGTGTAGTATTCTTCACCACAAGTACTACCATCACACTTTGTACCCAAATCAAATTATATGGTGTTATAAAGAAGACCACTTGACCATTAATATATGTCAAATCGACTTCATTTGCAAAAGAAAAAAAACAGCTATGAGTAAAAATGAGCAGACATGTGTAAAAATGAGCAACATATGATCAGACATGAGTAAACAATAGCAAACAAGAGATGTGCAACACATAAGTAGGCATGAGCAATAAAAGAGCAGGCACGAGTTAGATTAGCAACAACTGAGTAAAATGAGTAAACGTCCTGGATCTTCCCCTAGGAGCTGATATTACGCTCTACTCCGACACCTCGATGCCTCCACCATTCCCAATTATATGTTAAATAAATGCTTAAGGCTACATGTATTACTTTATAATCGATGTGAGGGTGTGGATGGCTGACTATAAATTGATTACAATGTGTATAGTTATTTTTTTGTTCAAACAAAATATGCTTTAATTTAGGGCTTCACACTATTGATCTTTTAAAGGCTTTTCTGTTTTTTGTAAAAGCGGCCCCTGTGTGCACTAGGTCAAAACCATTTCCTGTTGTTTTGAAAGTGGGCAATGCAATTATGAAACAGAGCAAGTCTTGTGACATTCCACCCACTGGTTTATTAGAAGAAGCCGTTTAAATGTATTTTTTAATATATTTTCAGTAACAACAGCCCCTGCATACACTGAACCAAACAATTTCCAGTGATTTTAAAGGGGCAAAAGGCCAGGATTTTACAGAGTAAGTTTGGTGACATTCCGTCCTTTGGTTCATGAGAAGAAGCCGTTTGAAGGGTTTTGTATTTCAGTAACAACGGCCTCTGAATGTACTGAAACAAAAAGAGGACAATGCAAGAGTGTAGTGACATTCATTCCACTATTGGCTATTTAAAGGTTTTTTCCTAAATGTTGTCACAGCAGCCCCTGCGGGTAAACCAAAGGAAACAATGCAAGTATGCTACAGCAAGTTAAGTGTATTCGATCATTTGTTCATGAGAAGAAGTCCTTGTGTGCGTGTGTGTGTGTGTGTGTGTGTGCGCGCGCGAACCGCCCTTGACCTGAGGTAGGGACGTGGGTCTTGCACGCAACACATTGTCTTGATGTGCTAGACATTTGTGCCCAGTTATTTTAAAATCATTCAATGCATGACAAAGTTACAGTCGAGACACGAATGTGTGCATATATAGAGGATTCCATAACATTCAAACTCCAAGTGTGACCTTGACCTTTGAGATAGGGACATGGGTCTTGCACGCGACACGTCGTCTTGATATGCTAGACATTTGTGCCAAGTTATTTTAAAATCCTTCAATGCATGACAAAGTTACAGTCCAGACACGAATGTGTGCA
>JAUMHA010410091.1:0-10796 GCA_032359765.1 Saxidomus gigantea | reverse complement strand
ACCTAGAAACTCAATGTTTTACCTAAGGCTTATCCCAAAATACTCACTGGTTTTCAACCTAGAAACTCAATATATTATAGATGCTATCCAATATTACTCAGTTGTCTCCCTTTGGTTCATTCCTGTAATACTCACTCTTTTTCTAAGACACTGCGAGACATTTCCAAAATGATGATGTACAAAATAATTCACTCATTTACATTTGATTATATTTTCTCATGAGGGGACAAATAATGCTGTACATGATGCTTAAGGCAAAAGCCGAACTGACAACGATAATGTATCAATGCCTGAAATTCCCGTTTTTGGTCAGAATTAATGCCTCAAGTTGACTCGAAGACATGGATGCCATTAATGTGAGAGCAAGTGACAATGGAAGTCTGCATACAAATAACCTCATTAAGTACGACAACTGCTCTATTTTGCACGTGATTTAAGAGCGGCAAGGTACCCATCATGCAACATAATTACTGACGGAGAGAATTAAAAGAGACTGCTTTAATTTCTAAACGGCATTTTTCGTTATTTGCAGAAAAAAAATTGTCTCGGCAAAGACAGAGTATATAGATTAGCAGTAGTAATGCAATTACAAATATGTTATATCTTTGAATCAGTCTTTGTAAAACATTTAGTGTAACCGATAATAAACGTTTAAATATTACTGTTCCCAGAGATCGACTTCAATTTGTAATTACAGTCAAATCTGTGTTAAAGACCACCTCCTAATGAAGACAATCCTGAGAATAACAAATGCTGAAACAAAACGCCACCTTATTCAATTACTGTGGAAACACCTGTGAACAAAGACCACTTGCCAATGAAGACTGCTATAGGCTTCTTGCGGGTTAGCTGTTTTTGTTCACAGACTCCTTTACTGTTTATACATCTAAACTTTATGTTAAGTGAGAAAAGTTTTAAAATTTTCTTGCATTTTCAATTCAATGTATTTATGAAATAAACAAACTTCTACATATTTATTCATACATCCATATTACTAATATCCAAATTGATACCGGTTCATTAAATAATAGAACATTTTCCTTGATTGTCTTCTTTCTGACGGGGGATTAGGAGTTTCGCCATTGATTTTCATCTCCCTACCTTGAAGCTGCGGAAATAACACTAGATATTGACAAGTTAACAGATTATTAAAAGATCTAGTTGCTTAATAATATGATATTATCTTTCCTTTGAAGTTAACGGTTCTACCATAAAAATCAATTAGTATCACAAACTGGTGGTTAAGCGTGTGCAGTTTCTTATAAAATATCAAAGTGTTTCATTTCTTTTGCAGGGATACTAGGGGATTTCATCGACTTGCTGTTACAAGTGGTAAAAAGCTGGCTGTCACATCCAATTTAGACTTAAATGTGTTTGATATTTTGTGCCCAGTAAACCATCAACACTGATACCTTAGAATATAATGTTTTCACCCCCAAGTAAAGTATTGGTGTAGTGGGATATTACAAGTATTACACCTATATATCTTACTGTATAAATAAAATTAATCTCCTAATGTATTTCACATTGCAGATAGTTCATAAAATGTTCTTGTAAAAGGTTCTGACACATTCTGATGCAATGAAATACTTATTTGTTCCGAAATTATCTTTGATAAAGTCATGTTGGTGGATCATGTTTCGGAAAAGCTGAGAATACATAAAGTATGTCCATGGAATGACAATAGGCTAGCAGTCTCAAGATATTCTGTGAAAGCACTTTAGCCACTCTCCTGATTTTTAATACAGAATTTTGTAGGATATGGTACTAACATTATCAAAACAAATTATCTCCCTTTCATTTTTTTATTGATCATTTCCTTTAATTGTAATACTACATATTTTGCAATCTTGCAAATAAATAACGGCTGACAGCGTAAATGCTGACAAATATTTGATAAATTACATTATCTTTTCAACTTGAAATAAACAGTACCAGACTTTTTTGTTGACACTTCAAAAATGTACTATATCTCATAATCTTGCTTGCCAAACTGCATATCTACAGTGCATCAAACAGTTGATATCATGTACATAACTGTGACATGCTTTGTCTCTGTTAGTTATCAGAAACAGTAGACTTGTATTTTGATAACGATTGTTCTTCCATGGGTGTAAAGTTGTGCACTGACTATATGCCTCTGCAATGACTGGGTCAAACCGAGTCAAATGACTTAAGTTTCAATCTGTTCCACAAACCAAACCACAAAATGTCACTCAATCTGATCTGATATATATTAAAACTTTGTTTTAATCGCTGGATAATCTATTTCTTCCTTCAAAGTTATCAGCAATTTCAACTGTGGAATAAGCTATCAACTGCCTTAAGCAGACGGTATTTGTGCATCCACAGTCAAGTTATTGTATGATGCATTCATGTTATATCCTTACTTGAGCTGGCTGCCTAATACAGCATTAAACTTTGTCCAGCATATTGCTTGCAAATGACGTTTCATTGGTGGGTGCTCACTGCTTCACAGGACTACTTTTCTCATTTAACACTTGCGCAAAATTTTGATATATCTATATTTATCATTTCAGATGATCTCCTTTATATCACATACTCTGATGGGAGTCAGTAGAAGTGTTTCACAGGGTATTGTGAAAAAGACCTGATATTGATGATACTGGAGAGATAACATCCATCTTTTATGTTTAAAATTTATTGTTGCGAAAACTGACAAAAAATAAATCAGTCTACTGGAAAAACAACAAAGCAACAACATACTTACAAAATCTTGCTTCATCTATCAATTCGTATCAACAAAAAAGTTGATTCATCACCGCTGGAATCTTTACATTTATTGCCACTAATTCTTGTTTAGAAAAACAACTTTGATGTTTGAATTTTAACTAATTGATTTTTGCAATTGAATAATGTCAAGTCGTTGGACCACCCTCTATGTAACGATTTTGATCTATGATTTTATCTGTCCCTAAGGTTAAACAATTAGGAACAATACCAAATTATTATGATACAAATTAAATTGATAAATTAGTACTGAACAAATTCATAATTATGTGACATAGCTTTAATAGTTTGACACCTCTTGCCAGCAATAAATCACACAAAACAAAATTATCAATTTTTACAAACGATTTAGTTTCAAGTACATCTGATTCCATATATCACAAAATGAACCTAGATATTAACTATCTATGGATCAAACAATCATTAACATATGCTTAATTGAAGATTAATTGATTCATTAATGGCATCACATGTCATATAGCATAGCTGGGAGGGCTGTGTTAGCTCAGGCAGCTGTGCACACCTGTACACTTATCATTAAGGTATTACCTGGGTATTGAAGATAATTTAGTTGATCATTTTCGCCCCTGTTTTCTAATTTTTATACCAAACTATCTGTAATTCTATTAAAATTCAAAGTCTAACACTTGCCTTGATTTATAAGAATTGGGACTTAAAGTTGTTACTATGCCAAAACAGTCTCTCCAAAAATTGTTTTGCAACATCAGAACACTTTGAAATATATGCATCTAGATATGCTTAATAAATTATTTAATGAAGAAAAAGCACAAATCCATAAAACCTCTTACAGTTTTTGGTGAATATGATTTTTGATGGCAGGTCACATGGTACATCAAACAGAAGTATGCTGCTTTCGTCAATATTGTTGTCTGTAGACCTTGCATAAGATTTATTTACATGACATTATTTGCCCATGATCAGTGTGAAGTAATAGTTACATGACATATTAGCTAGAAATGTACTGATTTATTTACATAACATAATTCTTCTATTTACATGACATGTTTGCCAAAGATTTGTTAATTTATTTACATGATCTGTCAACTAATAGTTACATGACATATTAGCTAGAAATGTACTGATTTATTTACGTAACATTATTGCTCTATTTACATGACATGTTTGCCAAAGATTTGTTAATTTATTTACATGACAATTCTGCTGAAAATTCATTTAGTTTTTTACATGACATATTTGCTTGGAACTTACAGATATTCAGATTAAATCTATCAATACCCTTCTGTGTCATGCTAAAACCTCTGAATTTTATTTTCATGGGAGATAAGAAAATCTTGTTTAAGCCTATTTCATTTCTTATTTAAATTCCAAACATACTCCAAGACAAACTGCTCTGTAATGAACATGAAAATATTTTCACCGTCTGCCAACTTTAATTCATCCGACTTTGTAACTTTTCAGGAAAATTAGAAAAAGTTTAGTTCTACTACGTGGAAAAAAAGAACATAGCGGTTAATAGCATTTTGAATACAGTGTAAATTCTGGTGGAAACATCAATAATGTCGAGTGCCAAAAAATGGCGATGGCTCATTAGTAGGGAATTATCCATCTTTTCCATGCTGGGGATAAATGCACTCTGAAATGCACACAGAAAATGCGAAACAAAATTTGCTAAGTGTTGCTTTACCTCAAATAAAGTCTGTTATTTAGATTTGATGGACTGATACCAAGATTTGATGGTCTGATACCCTATATCATGAAAGAGATGGTTTAATTCTTTCGTATTTTCTACCTTACATACTTACTGGTGATATATTGTCTCCCTTGGTCTATGGACGTAAAGACACTAAGAAAGCTGCTAAGCGTATTTGCGCAGTCTAATGATAATTTGCATATTTGCAACACAGTAAATTCACAGTGAACACCCCTATGAACAGCTAATGGTACAGTCCAAACTGAAAGATGGACAAGTCCATATTATAAATTTAGTGAGATCAGGGATAAGAATGTCTTCCTTCACTGAGTAACACACTATGCATTTCTGCGTTTTTACAGTTGGTATACCAATTTTTAAATAATTTTTTTTCGTTCTCTACAATTTTCTATGAATGAATGGCATACCTTCTTGCCTCCTCAACCTTTCTTCTACATGTTTTGTTTGATGAAAAATCATGTCGGCACTCAATCATGTTTTGTAAAACATGTGTGCTCAGTTTCAAAACAAGACCAAAGTACCAAGTTCAACAGACCGTTGTTTTTATTTCTACCTGTCTCACAATTTCCCCAAAATATTCTCAGCAAGCAACTTTTGAGTTTCTAAAATTTGACGTCTGAACTGTTATTCATTGAGTACATTGAGCAGAAAATGAACTACAAAATTTTACTTCTGATGTATTTTCTAATGTAATGTTACAACATATTTTGTGGATCAGTAAAACAACTACACTTCTACTGCAATCATAATAGCTATATACATAGTGCTCAATGGCAAGTGATTCTTCCTTTGTTACCAGGCAGATCATGATCACCCTACAGACACAATGGTGCTGACCAAACTGAAAGATGGACTAAGTCCATTGTAGAAAATTAAGGGTGGGGGGAAGCGGGGTCAGGGTTAACTGAGCCAATTGCATGCTATGTGAAAATCCAACCATTAGATTTTCATTTATCTTGGGTAAAATTATACTAAGATGTCTGGCAAAATCGTCTTTATTTGATATTAGGAAAATAGAAATTGATCTTGTTATGATAGTCAAGAAATCTATATCGTCAACGCGAGTCTCATCCAGTTTTGTTTCTTAGTACAGCGTGATGTTACAAACCCATCTCTGTACGAGCAGAACAAACCAGGAGATCATGCAAGTAAACAGTGACAGTAATTATTGTACGCAAAAAACTCAAGCATGCATTTTAAGCCATCTCGTAGCATCATTAGTTCAACAAACACGGGAGTAAAACAGGCGGAAATGTGAGCAAAAACTCCATCTTGGGGTGTAATAAATGTCAAAGTTGCAACAAAACTGCAGTATCGTTAGGACTGCAAATGCGAATGCATCATAGTAATTTACGACATGAAGTCAGGCAAGAATTTCAAGAAGATTTTCGCTGCAAATTGCACATCAAAATTCAACAGCAGCATTGGTAAGGTTATAAAACCTGGGTCAACGAACATTTTCACTTTATTTTAAAGCTATAAGTCTTTTTTTTATAAGCCAAAACACTTGATAAATCATCGATAATATCGTTACTTTTCATGCACAATCAGTGAAATGTATCTCAATCTTTCACCAAAAAGACACACTATTATCTTCTATATGAATGTTACTCATAAAACGATGGAACATTGAAAAAATCTAGGAAGAAAAACTACTATTTCAGGCCATATTATTGCCCCTAAACATATGTTCCATTTTTATTTTCCGGTCTAATGAGTGGTAAAGTTGAACGTAATTCCTATGTTATTCGAAAATATGACCTATTGTAGTGCAATATAAAGCCGATGCTTCATGGAATGGTAATCAAAAAGCAAGATTATTGATTCACAAGACGAATGCCTCTGACATTATTGCATTAAGGCACGTGTGCTCCGAGCATCCTTTTATTCACATTAAAGGTCAGGTAGGGCATCTTCTCAGGCTGCAAGCTTCGGATAAAAGATACATGGAATTAAATAATCAATATGGCATTCACACCTTGCAAGTGTACATTTTGTATGCATCACGAAACATTCAAATCCTTAAGGTCGCACATGACAAACCAAGGTTGCACAAGACATAAGGGTTCATTCAGTCAATCGAATATCGTCAGTCAATCAAATATCGGAGAATTCATAGAGAATTCCATGTAAAAATGCTGCACGCTAATTTCTCAGATGGGTAGTCCAGTTAATTACGATGGAATGACAAATGCAGAATGTTAGCGCTCTGCATGTCCGTAGTAAGTGGCAGGAAAGTGACGACGTCATGACATCAAAATGACAACAATTCCACTGCCACAGCAAAACCGCTAAAATTGAAAGTAATGACATGTTATTTGATGAAAGCAGGGTAAAAATGGAAATTCCAGCATGTCCATCTCCGTGGTGACAGGTCACAAAATGATGATTAATGCATGGAGAAGAGGGCGGAAAAAATGGAATTACATTTTCATGACACGGCATTAATGAATGACTCATGTCAGAGTCGAAGGTTCGGAACTGCAATATAGTTTGTAATTTCCTTGGCAGTCATTTTTGCAACAGTTCTGAAATTCTGTGGGTACTTTAAAATTCTAAAATTGATTTAAATTTGATAACACCTGGCAGTTGATAATCATTATGGGAGATTGTGAAATTTTCATGCACTTAACTGTAAACAATTAATAAATCCTACACATTTTTTTAATAGTCCAATTTTGAAATTTTATTTAAAGGACAATGCATGGTAGCAGCATTAAATGTTCATTAACACGTTTAAGGCCTTTTCTACCACAAAAAAAAAAAAAATCAAAAAGAAAAAATGTAATTTAAAAAGCTTTTCGTAAATATTTTAGAAAAAAAACACACACAAAAATGTGTTTTTCTCTTAACTTTAAAAACTGTAATTTGTCAAATTTACAAATGCATGGTGTGAGTCTTCACCGCGGCTACACAATGATTGCACCTTTAATGTTCCTATAACATATACTTTAATGTACGAAATCATACAAAAGATCTATTATATTTAAAATGTCTCCTTTCACTTCTTAGAAACCATAACTGTCACAATGAATATTATAAATCACCACTTGTTTCCTTTATAGGACTGGATGCTGATGCTGCACGTAAAAGACAAAAAACATGATATTTCTAACTCTGTCACATCTAATCTATCTTTGTACAACTACTAAAAGCATTCTCTGACAAGCTGTATGAAATATACCAAAGTTTATATGTTTCAAACAATGCTAAAACACTGTGTATAAAATATACCAAGAATAGAAAATTCAATTTGATATGTTTCCAACAATGCTAAAACACTATGTATAAAATATATCAAGAATGGAGAATTCAATTTTTTTTAAATTTTTATTTATAAAATATATCAAAATTTATATGTTTCAAACAATGCTAAAACACTGTGTATCAAATATATCAAAATGTATGTGTTTCAAACAATGCTATAAAACACTATCAGTAAATGCAGATATTTTTTAATTGTATTGGAAATGCCTTAAGTGTGTTGAAAATGCCTTAATTGTGTTGAAAAGTCCTTATTTGTGTTCAAAATGCCTGAACTGTGTTGGAAAATCCTTAAGTGTGTTGGAAAAGCTGTAAGTGTGTTCGAAATTTCTTAATTGTGTTTGAAATGCCTTAATTGTGTTGGAAACTTCTTTACTGCGCACCTCATCAGACATTTAATGCAGAAATCACAGGCTCTGAATTCTGCTATCAGAAGCAGCTGATTCTACTGCAAGTTCATGATGCCAAATTTACTGATAAAATTGCAATTCAAATACAAAAATCTTCTCTTATTTTCTGAACAGATCATCTATATTTATGAGGATATCCATTCCAGTATCTATTGTAAACAGCTTATGAAAACATTCCGATAATTTTCAAAGCACAAAAAAGAACAGTTATCTTGGGTGATAAATTAGTATGATTTACTTGGCTGCAGAAGTGATGACAGTGAAAATCCTGTTGAGTCGTCCCAAAGTATTCATCAGGATTGTTCAGAAGCTTATGCTGCTTTTTACATAGGTAAGAGCAAGCTTGTCTATGACTGTGATGACAAAGTCATTAAGAAGTACTTAAAACTTAATTATTACATTTTACATAATGTTTACAATGAAACAAATTCAGCAAACTTCCATAGCTATATGAAGTCTTCAACTGAAGCAAATGAAGTAACTTTGAACACAAGTATAAATAAAACTGCCATAATTTCCTAAGATCCAAGTTTAGAGAGTCTGGTTCCCCATTTTCCAAGAGTTTGGACTGTGTCTGATTGGTCACTACTCAACATTATTTGAACCTGTGCTTGTGCCAACTTGCAGCAATGTGGTAACATTGTATAAGCAAAATGTTTGGCAGCTTTTATCATAACCCATGATTGGCTACTCATCAAAGTTTGAATGTAAAATTAAGTTAACCTACTCTTTTAAAACAGTCAAAATGGTCCAAGTTTATAAACCTGTGGAAACAATTCCATAACTTGAACAAAAAGAACAACAGCAATGAAGTCCCTACAGCCCCAATTAAAAGCTTCATTTATAATTAAAGAGTGTTTTTCAATAAGGTTTTCAAATACCAGGGACCATGTGATGTCTTTCATCATTTTTACATTATTAGCCTCATTTAGTGCCATCTAATTAACTCACATCCAGGAGGTGCTGAAATGAAAACAAACAATGTCTGCAACTAAACAAACTTTGTCAGGGATCATACCCTTTGTCTTGCCCTTAAACAAACCAACATGGGGTTTTCGTCCCATGATTTCTCACCCTTAATGATATTTCCAGGGACCCCTTATCCCCTTCAAAGGATAAACAAACAGTTCAACAGGGTAACATGGAGCTAATGCTTTCTCCAGACATGCTTACATAATGCACAAAATCCGCACAACATCCGCAACTGTAGATCTCCACCCACCCAGACAGATTTTTTGCTTTCCTTTAATATCACATGCTGCAGCATGGGATTACTATCACATGGTGAAAACAGTCACTTTAGTGCATTTATCAACCTTCAATTTCATTTTGAAACATTCTTTTAGGTTTTTCTTTTCAAATTAAGATTTAGAAATAAAATTGTTCTACAACATTGAGGTACTGAGGAATATTAGAGGATGTCTCCTGAATTTGTTTTTTCCCCAGACAGGAGACACACGGTAAACAAAGAAACAACTTTATTCATGTTACATGAAATCCTAAAAATAACCAATATCATATAATATGACAGAAGATGTTAGTACAAAATTTACTGCACGCATTTCCCATCACACCAAAAATAATTCTTTCTTCACTTGCTAAAAGATCATAAAAAGAAGTGCTTGCACCTCCAACGTGCAATAAAAAACACTTCAGTACAAAGTGTCATAAAGACATCATTTTGAACTTAGATCATGATTGTGCACACCGCACCTTCAAAAATGCATTAATTGTACTTCCTTTATCATTAATTATATAAAAATAAAGATCTTGCACCTTTGTAGAATGACATTTTTTGTTTAAATGTACTTTTTCAAAGACGCCTTAAGAGTCTTGGCGACTGATTCGAGACCACTATCGAGACATATAGTTCTCCAATGTTTGTTTTACATGGGCATCAAAAACCATAATATTTTCTATGTAAACATCATTATATGAAGAAAATGCGACTTAGCAAGTCATACAGTCGGCAGAGGCACTTGAACGTTTTAAAATATACAAATCACACAGTATAATGCTTGATAAATTATTCCCACCTAATCCCACAGTGACTTGTGCATCCCTTTGATCAGAGGAACTGGAAAAAAAATAAATATGACAGTCAAGCAGAAGATCTGCCAGAAAAATCAACTTGTGATAGATCAGAAAATTATGAAATGATTAATGGGGCATGTCAGACATGAAAGAGATCTGCGGTATGGATTACATACAAGACAACCCTGTCAACATACAGTCTATGTGTGAAGAGAACTGTTGTTTTACAAAATAATCATTATCAACTTCAACAAAAACTTCATACAAGAACCTGAAGAGGCATTATAAACAAAATCAACAACAACAACAATGTTTTCCTCTTGTTAAAAAAGCATTTTTGCATTTTTTTAATGAAATCTTATAAAACAGAGTCCTTAAATTTTGCAAATTTTGTACCAATAAAAATACAGAAGATGAAATTAATTTCCATCACTTGAAAATTTAATTATTTTGTTATTAGTTTTTAAAACTTAAAAGTCATAATGTTACGTATTTAATTTTGGATTAAAATTGGCAACGCACTGGCTGTTCAATATACTAAATCATACTCCTTGAAAATCTGCTAAAATTGGTATTCTGACACCACAAGAAAGTTATTTTCACATCATTCCTTTCTCACAGCAACACCCTAAATGCCACTCATC
>JAUMHA010410090.1:1399-22641 GCA_032359765.1 Saxidomus gigantea | reverse complement strand
ATTTTCCAGCACTGGTAAAAACTGCAGATAACCCCATCTGGTATGCAAGAACAAATTTTCTCTACCCGATTTATTTTCTTTCTTTATTCTATATGAAAATGTCATACGGATATAACAAACTCCAGATATAAGGAACACATTTTAATGGTCCCAATGAGTTCGTTATAAACGGAGTTTACTGAAGTTAAAAGATATAAACAGTTCCAAAAAGCAATTTAACGAATTAATGACATTAACTGAACCTTAATAAATGCTGCTGTAGTATCATCCGGGGAAAATATACTAAAATAGATAACCCAAAATATGAACTTATTATAATGTACATGTAATCATTATGCTAGATTCAACATTATTTTGTGTGTTTTAGTGAATTGTATTGACATTACTCAACATTTCTCTTGTTGCCAAGTGTACAGTTTTCTTTGAACGTCTGCACAAAACACTTGATGATTTTGTCATAAGTGCACATAGCACCATTTGGCATCAAAAAGAAAGTTCATTGATATAATAATATACAGTATTATGTGCACTTATCACATTCAAACCCTGGCATTATCTTGCATTTCACTGTACTGTATGCCAAATTGGTTTAAGCACAATTTTGGCCATACAGGCATTTTCTTTTGTAAATTATCCTATTATAGTTTATGTATATTATAATGATACTATAAACTATGAGATAACCAAACCTTACCCAAACATATTCATCAAATAAAATGTTTTGTTGAAAACCTTCTTTTGCCTTTTACTCTACTATTTGAAAAATGGAGTGATATCGCTCTGGCTCTAACCCCTCGTTATGTAACTAAGACATTTTTCTTGATAAAATGAGAGTAACTTGTAAATGTGATCATGGGACTTTAATACAATCCTATGAAAACTTAATGTAGTATTGAAATAAAAGTCCCGTGTAAGTTCTAAAGCGAAGGTCCACCGTTCTAAAGCGAAGGTCCACCGCTGTTCATGATAAGTTTTAAATTGTTCGGTTATAAAACGTAACGATCTAATTATCTTGACTAAAGGCAATGTCAATAAATTTCAATTAAATTGAAGGTCATGAAATCAAGAAGAAATATGTTTTATATCATAACAAACATAAATTTTCTTCAGAATATGAGGACACATAATGTGCTTTAAAAAAATAGTATGATGCACAAGAAAAAAAAGCAGTGTGCTGTACCCTCTCTGGAGCACTGAAATATGTTACATACAGAAAACATCGTAGTGTTTTTCTTGATTATTATATACAATAGTTGAACTGAATAACCCAAGACACTACCAGCTGTGATCAAAAGCTTTACAATATTAACTTGTGTGTGCTGTGTCATATATTCAAATTCACAAGTCGATTATGCACCAAAGGAGTTGCATCGTCATCATTGAAACGCGAGTTTATCATTCAAGAAGTATAGATCTTGTCAAACAGGTATAGAAGGATGCGCGAACCTTCAATTTCAGAAAAAAAAAGAAACATGGACTTGATAGTTTTAAACCCGTACATGACGTGTCATGATTAAGGACATGTACATGAAATACACTGTACTGAAAAGGCAGTTCGCCTTTTAACTATTTGATTCTTTTGCTTAACGTTTGGTTTATCTCCTAATACTGAAAAATCAACATCGCATTCGACGATGTGAATGAATTATTTCACATACAGCTATCGCTTTTTTAATCTCCTTATTCTTCTGTCAGCCAGTCAGCCAGACTCCGACCCACCAAGCGCCCCATCCATTCAAGGTCGATTTTATACGACAACAATCCATATGTAAACAAATTAAGCGCCATCATAATGGTCATCTGGCGCTAACTTGACATGTAGTAACTGACTAGAGGGCGGTCTTGATAAGTCAGCTGGTATATTCCAAAATAAGTCACTGGTTGTGATTACCACATTTATTTTAAATTGTGTACTAAAGTTAGTGGTTCAAATCACTGTCATTTTTTGTAATTTTCCGAGGCAATAACCCTTCCTAATCGCAGGGTAATTATTCCACACCTTCAACATAAAGAGGTGAACAACGGAAAATAGCAACGTCACCTTTTTGTAAAATTATCTATACCATACTTACAAAGGGTACGTATAAATGGGCACATTCAAATAAATTTATGAATTCATTTTAATATCTCTAAACGCACCTGTTGTTAGTGGTTTTACCAGTAGTAAATACCACCACAAATTAAAAAATGTGATATATTGTCTCATTATACAACTAAATAACAGCGTATTAAACTCGAATTCCCCCTGCATCGCAAACCAATGTCTCCTGTTGCAATATACTAGTACGCCAAATTTTGCAGAGAAGCAAATGTATTTTGAAAGTATCAATAGAATGCCGCATGTGACCTGAACAAACACGGCTAACGACACAACTATCCGCACTAGACTGGAGATAGAGAATTATAAGAATTGTGTATCATCGTTATCATCATTATCAACAACAGTATCATCATCTTCTTCATCGTCAATAATCATACTAGCCGAAATCCGAAGTGCTTGTATGGCTGCAGTAAGTACTTATATGGCAGTAGGTACATGTTTGGCTGCAGTAAGTACATGTATGGCAGTAAGGGCATGTATGGCTGCAGTCAGTGCATGTATGGCAGTAAGTGCATGTATGGCAGTAAGTACATGTATGGCAGTAAGTGCATGTATGGCAGTAAGGGAATGTATGGCTGTAGCAGGTGCACGTATGGCAGTAGGTGCATGTATGGCAGTAAGTACATGCATGGCAGTAAGGACATGTATGGCTGCAGTCAGTGCATGTATGGCAGTAAGTACATGTATGGCAGTAAGGACATGTTAGGCTGCAGTCAGTGCATGTGTGGCAGTAAGTGCATGTATGGCAGAAAGTACATGCATGGCAGTAAGGACATGTTAGGCTGCAGTCAGTGCATGTATGGCAGTAAGTGCATGTATGACAGTAAGGGCATGTATGGCTGTAGCAGGTGCACGTATGGCAGTAAGTGCATGTATGGCTTCAGTATGTGCATGTATGGAAGTAAGGGCATGTATGGCTGCAGTTAATGCATGTATGGCTGCAGGAAGTGCATATTTGGCTGCAGGAAGTGCATATTTGGCTGCAGCAAGTGCATGTATGGCTGTAAGGACATGTATGGCTGCAGAAAGTACATGTATGGCAGTAAGTGCATGTATGGCAGTAAGGACATGCATGGCTGTAGCAGGTGCACGTATGGCAGTAAGTGCATGTATGGCTGCAGAAAGAACATGTATGGTAGTAAGTGCTTGTATGGATGCAGTAAGTGCATGTATGGCTCCAGTTAGTGCATGCATGGCAGCAAGTGCATGTATGGCAGCAAGTGCATATATGGATGCAGTAAGTGCATTTATGGCTGCAGTCAGGGCATGTATGGCTCCTGTAAGTGCATGTATGGCTCCAGTAAGTGCATGTTTGGCTGCAGCAAGTGCATGTATGGCTGCAGTAAGTACATGTATGGCTGGAGTTAGTACATGTATGGCTGCAGTTAGTGCATGTATGACTTCAGTAAGTACATGTTTTGCTGCAGCAAGTGCATGTATGGCTGCAGTTAGTCCATGTTTGACTGGAGTTAGAGCATGTATGACTGCAGTTAGTGTATGTATGGCTGCAGCAAGTGCATGTATGGCTGCAGTTAGTGCATGTATGACTGGAGTTAGTGCATGTATAGCTTAGTAAGTCCATGTATGGCTGCAGTAAGTACATGTATGACCGCAATAAGTAATTGTATTGCCAGGTGAAAAGAAAAGTCGGTTATAATTTGTAGTTTTCTATAATCAGTATATAATATGCTGTTGTTTATTATTGATGATTACCGCGGTTTTTCATTAAAACACACATTTGAATCTCCAAATTTACGTTCGCCTCTGCCTTCAGTAAATATTTCATATATTAAATTTAACCATGCATTTGGATGTATGGCCATGAACTTGACCCGATATTTTCTGTGCCAAGTTCTAGAATAATCAAATTACTTTCTATATATTCTGATGCGAGGAACGCCCTTTCAAGTACGCCCTTCGTTCGAAATAGCATTATTAGTCAATGA
The DNA here is from genome assembly GCA_032359765.1 of Saxidomus gigantea. Classification (NCBI taxonomy): domain Eukaryota; kingdom Metazoa; phylum Mollusca; class Bivalvia; order Venerida; family Veneridae; genus Saxidomus; species Saxidomus gigantea. The sequence continues at coordinate 18,594 of JAUMHA010410090.1, read as the reverse complement.
AACGTTGCTTCATCAGACGAGATGGGAGTAAAAACATTGAGACGGTAAAAAATTGCCGTTAAATCGCAAGAAATGAGCAATACAAAAATAAGAATGGTTCATGAACGTAACTTTTGCTGCAATAGTAAATTATGATTTATTATGATGACGCTGATTTATGTTCTTCCTTGTTTTACAAAACATTCTAGGCAGAGGAAGAAAATGAAAAGAAACCTAAGTTATGTTTTCTTCTTTTTCTCCGATACGAGGACGCAATCCAAAAGTTTTCTATCATGCTTCGAGAAAAATTTCGCGCATTTTTTGCTTCATTCTTTACTTTATGCAAATTAACAATTGGCGACATGTATACACTTTTGTACTTCTCATATTTAGTGGCCCGTGTTTTTCGTTTCAGCTGATTTTATTACAGTACACGAAAGAAGTGCCGTGAAAAATAACACACATTCTGAAAATATTCCAAGAAACTGCCAAACAGAAAATCTTGCCGTCTGCTCCATACAGGAAATGATGGTGCGGAGCCATATGTACGTGATTTATACAGCAACCGTATCTGTTTACTTCACTAAAATACGAACTGATATACCGAGTTCACATACAATCTATTTTATACATAACAAAATCGGGATATTATAACGGATGCCAATTTGAATCATCTATGTTTCTAAGCTCGTGCAGATGGCGTTGTTTGGCTCACAGGATATTCTCCACAGAAGGCTGGATAACATCTCTCAACTCGCTTCCATTTCATTGGGAACATTTTATTATTTTGCTGAGAAATAATAACGAGTGGTGTGGCTACTTGTCAGAATTATTTAAAGCAAACGGTCAGCTGATTGCGTTTATATACAGTCATGTATTTTTTGTGTGTATATAAATAAATATAAACTGCATTCCCAGTTTTAAACATATTATGAAAACTTGCCAAACATGCAAATTCTATGACACTTTATTTCCTTTTGATGCAAAAAAGTGCAACTAGCATGATGAATAATGTAGCCAGGCGTGTTTCCTCCGACATAATCACTGCTTACTCAAACGCAAAACATAGTGCAACGTAGCGTACATAAATTACCACAATGTCTATTCAGCTTGCTGAAGGTTATTCGGACAAGGTGCTTCAGTAAACGCGGTTATTTTATTTGGCAAAAACACACATACAGCCAGCAGCTATTGGAAAACCGCAATTCGTCTTGTTGGGTCATCAACACATACGCTGTTTTATGCAGGCAGTTTCCCTTTTCTCTGTGGCTCAGGCTCGATACTCAGCCGGGATATTTTTTCATTACCTAAATCTTCTTCTTGGTTGAGTACGTGACAATTGTGATGTGAGCATGCTATAGACAGTACCACCATTCCGGGAACGCTTAGCTCCAGGTACCACCTGCTACTTTATTACTGTTATTTGGGGGGGGGGGATTTGTATTTTATTGCCATGATAGCCCCATCTCACTCTCCCGTCTCAACACAAGGTATCTCGACACGACACATGTAGGTTTTTAAAGAACTCTGCGATGATCCGTGACAACAAGAGGGCTGGCCCGTAACTAAATCGCTCACCTATTCAACAGAGAATATCTGATGTACGTAGTTCATATTCATACAAGTATACTGAATGCGAATGAAAAACGCTGTCATTTGTATTACAGTCCCTTAATGAAATGTTGCACCTAGGATCGGTACATATCATCCCTGATTGATCCAAAGATTAAAAAGAAAACAGGACGGAGTAATAGTTTTAAAATCTACATGGAATTTATCGCTCAAACATTCTTATCAATATTGCATGAAATGACCCCAAGTTTTGAACTGAACCTAGAAATTTTGCTTGAACAATAATTATGATGATCGAGTATAAAATGTGGCTTCAGGAGTATTTTCTTTGATTTGATCTACTGACAAAGTTTTCCACCGTATGGTCTGATCTACTAACCAAGTTTAGTTTTCCACCGTATGATCTGACCTAGTGACCCGTTTTAAAACTACAGTGACCCACTTTCAACATTTCGGTTACCTAGGTTTCTAATCAGCCGCAATGTAATCACTTTATTACTTCTTTGATTTGTGCACAATGTCAAATACTAATATTTTACAGCACTAAAAATTTGTTTATAAAGGTATTTGAATTAAGAGGTGTTGACAGACCAACATCAACAAAACAACACAGACATCTTTGTAAGGAAGGTGGTAGGTGAGGCAATATAAGTAATTCTGTCATAATTTTGTCGAAATACAAATGTCAAAGTTAGAAATAATATGTAAATTGTTTCCAGTGATCCAGTGAAGTTTCGAAAGTCATTCTACGTATCTACAGTACATTATTTTGAAGATAGCACTTTGACCATTACGTTTTACTTCCAGACAATGGCACAATTTTGCCTAAATTTATGCAAGAACTATAGGACGACCTGAACTTGTCTATTGAAACTGAAGAACTGTGTTAAGTTACAACCCTGTATCTGCATTAGTTTGGAGATAGAAACTTGGGTGCAAAACTGTCTTGGTCCAAGAAGGGGTATAACCATGCAGTCAAGCAACTTTTATAGGGTTTAATGTCATAATCTTGTTGACCAAGCCAGAAGACCTCTACAACCTTTCAAACAAATAGCTGCATTAGCTTTTGTGGCACAACCAGGGTGAGCAGAATAGCTTCAGCTATGTATAAATAGTCAAGCTAAAATCAATTATATCAGTCGCCAGATGATACTGAAAGGTTGCTACTTTTTTTCCAATCAAAATACACCTGTTGAACAGTTTACTCAAAGTCTGTTTAGCACTTTCAATACTCATAAACAGAAAAAGAAAATAAAGTGCTAATGCAACTATTCTGAAGATAGCGATTCGATGCAGAACTTTAACCATTACTTCTTACTTCCAGACAGTGGCATAATTAGTTTCAAAGACTTAAGTCTGTACATGATTCATTATCTGATGTAAACTTTAATCTTCTGTGACTACATAAGATGTAAACTGTCAGTTAGTAGGACATCTTGTCCCTATCTATCAAAGCAGGATAATAAAACAAAACAAGAACACTTCATTCATTTTCAACAGAAACTTTCTTTATACACGGTTTCATTAACAACAACAGCACTGTATTCATGTACAATGTTGCACTAATATATATAGATTTTATATTCATATCAATATTTACATTCAATTTTACGTACCAGTTTTGGTAAAAGTCCGGCTTAAAAAAGGGACATTACTTTCCTGTTAGCTTTATCAACATATAATTTACAAAAAATGTCTATACAGTAAATTCTAATTTTCATAAGTTTTTTTTTTATGTTTAAATCAAACACAGTGTCTATTCTTAGAATAAAAGTTTTTTTTCAGCAGAATGAGTCACGCTTGAAACAACAACAACAACATCAATATCTAACTTGTGACTTATCAAATTATGTAAATATTGAAAATTGCCATGGCTCACTAACTGTGAGTTTTTTTCTCTCAATAATATGAACACCAAAAACAGGTAATAAATTGTGTAATAAATTGTTTGTCTAGAAATGTCCATATACTAAATGCACCAATATAATCAAGTTGAATGGTAACAACCATGCTCATAACAAACAAAATTATCACAATGAAATATAATGCCAAATGCACGTAACAAACATGAACATTATTATCAACAGCCGTATGTGTGTGCAACAAAATGAGAGAATGTGCAATGTATCCATCACAACGCCACCTCTCTTCTACACACAGACTTCATAGAGGTATATACGGGCATAATAAAACATTCAATGACAATGAAACCAATCAGCATCTCTGATTCTTACTATGTTTATTAAAGTTGATTACCATTTAAATGTAAGTGGAGCTACTATGCATAAATGATGATGATGATGATCAAGTTAAACAAAAATATTGCAGTGCCACAATTGTTCACAAAATCTCAAAGTGTTTGTCCCTCCAAGAGTTTGTAACTGTCAAATTTTGAAAATGTTGTAATAATCTTACTAAAGGCTTTTACACTATCTTATCTAAATAAAAACCCCATAATGTTCTTTGCCAATTAACCTGGAACTAAATTGCTACCAGGTACAAATGTTGTTCAATATGTTTTCCTTTGATTTGACCTACTAACCTTGATTTTAATCTGATCTGACAAAGTTTATTCAAGTGTCTCTGCTTTAAAGGATTTCTTTTCATATGGCCGAGACTGTTCTGACTAAAAACAGAGATAATTCTGACTGGAATTTTAATAAAACTATTTATACAGGCTAATTAGATGGTCAATAGACAGGGGATAATCAAAACAGCTCTTCTTGAGCCTAGAATAATAAATCAAGTTTCAATGTTAAAAGCTATTTGTCTTCAGATTTTGGTGGAAATAAGGTTCTTTGAACTGTCTGAAATGAAAATATTTTAGAACAAATCACCAAAATAGGAATGCTCCAGAATAAATTCATGTAAAATATTTTTGTATTTTTTTTTAATTTAACGTTACCAAATTATAAACTATTGCAAATGCTTTTGAAATCCCAATATAACCATTATAGTGTAGCAAAACCAAACCACCAAACTTTTCAGTACTCAAATAGCTACACTTAATGTTGATTTTCACTTGTGTTGTTGGTTCTAGCAAACATATTTTACATTTTAATACATTGTTTTGAAGAAATTTTCAATTTTTAACCAGAACTGTGGACAAGCAGTTTTAAAACATGCTGAGTGAATACACACCTGAATGTCTAATCTCTATGTGTTTACATATTACACAAATCAAAACATTTTCACTGAACTTACATATGACATACTACTGAAAACTGGATGTTATCTTTACAAAAACATGCATCATAAGTTTAAATACAGTAACTGACAAAACAATAACATGAAATAAATTTGAAAATAATGAACACATTTGGATTAAGCATATTGGATCACATTTCAATATTTAATACAATTTGCCTGCTGCAGTCTAAAAATAAACATGTCCTGTATATATCCAGCAATGCCAGCTAGCACTACATGTGACAGGGATTGTATAGTATGCTGTTGTAATAGTGATTTTAGTCTACTTGTTCAATACAAGAGGGCCAAGATGACCATATATCGCTCACCTGGCTACCATTGGCTATACCTCAAAGTAATCAATGGCAGAAAGGGTCTAGGGGTTCTAATTTAAACACTACATAATGCTATATTCCAAATATCTGGGCTTAAAGACAAGAAGAATGTTGAAGTTTTCCCTGTATGTTAAATCAAGTGACCCCTCGGGCAAGGTCAATTTGAACAAACTTCGTAGATGTCAACTAGAAAATGATACATGCTTAATATCTAAGCTCTTTGCCATGTGGTTTAAGAAATGAGAATTAAAAAAAAAAATTCTTATAAAACTATGTAAAAACTAGTAGCTAATGCCACATGCTAAACAATTAGAGTTCTGCATGGAATAAAATTCTTTGAACAACTTTGATAGAGCTTCATGCAAGGAACATCCCTGCCAAGTTTTATCAACATAAGCCTGGTAGTTTCAGAGATGTCGTATGAAGGAAATGGTATACACACAACGGATGGTGAGTGATCCCAATAGCTCACCCTGGCACAAAGTGCCAGGTGAGCTAAAAAGTTCTCCTTCAACATAGATCTTTCGCTTTAAGCTATTTCAAAATGCTCTTTGTAAAAACTAAAGCATCATTCAAACACATAACATCAACATGTACATTCAATCATTACTATACACTTATACCATCTGCATTGAACAATTCCTATAAGCTATCAAAATCAGCCATACTGTCAATGTAATTCAGTTTCAACTTTCTGCATTTGGATCAATTATGACTATATGCATCAAGATGGTAAGGAAAGTACTTTTAAGTAGGGGGTTTTAGTACTAAACTTTTTTATTATGACACCATTTCTGAAGAAACTTAGAAAGGGTAATAATCAATGCTATCCATCAATGAATGACCAGAGATTCCAAAATCATGTAGTTGAAAAAAGCTCGGTTCTTTCTTTGAACAAAGATGCATTGTATTCATATCTAGGTCACAAGTAGGTGAATTACCCAGCAAAAATGGCGGCAAAACAGTCTTTTTTATTTTGTTTCATGTCAGAGGAGTTGCGTTTGTTTCAGCTTTTGTTAACTACACTGTGGAGAAAGTTGTACAACTACGAGGAAAAAGGGATTCACTGTGACAATGACAACAATGTCAAATATAGAATTCTCTAGAGGCACCCAAAATCATTTCCAAGTTTAAATAACAGTAAGTACCTACTGTGTCATGATTTTACTTCAGTACTGTTACCAAATGCAGTCGTTTGGCAGCTGACCTTAATTAAATAAATGTATCCATCTCTTAGTATCTCCACTACAAAGTCAGGATCTAATTAAACATGACAATTCAGAAAACCTGGTATATACTGTACTTAAATTCGAGCACAGGAAAGCTGCATGTTTCAAACATGCAAACAGAACTTGCATAAAAAGATTTTGTTTTGTAAATGCATCCAAATTAAAAGTCTTACATAAAATGCGTCTAAATAAAAATGGCAAACTTGCTATAAAAATGGGTAACTTAAAAAATATTTCATTAACTAGACAGTAGACACTAGACAGGTATGTAGAACTAAGTGTCACATAGATACAATAACAGGGTAGCAATACATACATGTACTTCTGTTAGTTTCAAAAACTCTGGGATAAGAATGAAAAAGGTATGCACAAGCAAAACTTATGCAATCGAAAGTTGGTTGGTTAAACTGTTAAGCATCTTATACATGTATCTTGTTATCGTAAATAGGCATTTGTCTAATACCCCTATTTAGAGCTGAAAAATTATCACACAAAAATGCACAAGTACATGTCTTTGTTAACTTTTCTGACGTTCGCAGCAAACTTTCACAGATGTAACATTGCTTCGTTCAATAAATTCATTCAAATTTGTTTTTTTATGAATCACCTTACATTTTCCACAAGCAGCAGCAGGTTTGAAAAGATTTTAACCGATAGTTTTTATCCTTTGATTAAAAAGGAAAAATGACGGTAAACAAATGAATTTCAAATGGCATGAAATAAAAGATTCCGAAAGAAATTTAACAAAAGTGTCCAGTTAGCTGTAACAGGCAAATAGATCATACAGTTTACATCTGATGCATCAGTGTCTCTCGCCATTTATCAGTTTTACTTGCTTAAGGTAAATGAATATATGTGGAATTTATATGGTTGATGCTACTAACAAAATACCCTTTTATCCCATGATCTGTATTAAGATGTAGTTCTATTTCACGTGCGCAAAAACGTCTATAAACATTTGGTTTCAAGTAAATTTAAAGCAGTTAAAATGATGTTTTGTAAACTTAAATGAATGGATAAAACACAACTGTTAAACATAGATACAGTTAATGACTTTTCTGTACTCTTCGGCTGTGTAATGTGCACATCTTTTTCGTTTCAGTGTATTTTCCAAACAGAAAGATACACAAGTTCACAGATGGACAAGGACTTTGTTAAAAATCTCCTTCCAAAAATGGCAGGAAAAAATTGAGTAAAATCTTTTTAGCAAGATTTGTTTCACCATTTTGCTGTTGTTTTTTTTCTTGAGTTTTCATATAGAATGAAGGGCCACACGAAAACGCTCTCTTTAATCAAGAGAGATCACTGACTTGTACAATTTCATGCAGAATTTAAAGCTCAGATTGGGACATCTTTACCAGGTTTCAGCAACTTTCTACAACTTTTATCCAATGCTTTCTGAATTAGACTGTAAATATATGGAGTGGTACAAAACGGATATACGTGTATTAAGGGCCACAATGAAATTTCATCATGAGCGAAATGTATGCTGTCATTATCAAAGTGGGGAAAATCCTGCCCAAAAAATAATTTTCAAATCAAAAAACCATTTGTGCTGTGGAAACCTAACGTAAATATCAAAATTTATATTTAAAAACTTTTATTATTATAACATGTCAAAATTAAAGTCGAAATGTTAAAGTAACAACGAAAGTGACAAGATCTCACAGTTTGGCATTGTTCAATCAAAACTTTTAAAAGTCAGATTTGGTCCATCGTTTTTGAACCAACAAAAAAAAATGCCAAGGTTTTCTTTTGGGTGAACAACATCAATCCGACCTTGTGTCCAAGTATTGGACCCTACATGTACCCAACACAGACATGAACAGTGCTACATCTCTTACAAGTTTTGAGTTTGCTTGAAAAATAAAATACATGTAATCTACCTAAACATTAATTGTTGAAAGATGAGAGAAGCAGATGAAGTTGGTGATCTTGTAATCTATCGGCCAAGATAATACATATATCAGATGGTAAAATCAAATCCATACTTAACAAACTTAGATCTTAACACCTGCTGTTATTAGAAACTATAAAGCATGTACATTGTGTATTCCATCCATAAGGAAAGAAATGACCGGATATTAAGTTCTTTCCCCAAGGCAACGGTATACGAAAACACTGTTAGTTTCTCCATTTAGAATATAAATCCTGTTTTTAAATCCAAAGGCTTCATTCTGAGACAGATATATTTGTAAGCATATTAGTATCTAAACTGAATGTGTATATTTGAATACTTTACACAGTTCCATCCTCGATATGTGTGTGCACTAATCCTTTACAAACATTTACACTTCTTCCTGACTTTACAAAGCATCATGGCACAAAAAATATAGTAGTTTTTTAAAGTTCATCACAGATAATCGCTCTAATATGCACAAGTACTTGTTAAAAACAGTATAGTAACGCTCGACTTCTCAAGCCTCCATAACAAAGAAGTAACAACAAAAAAAAACAACATAACGAAATTTCATGTGTTTGATACTGACGAGCTCTCCCTGTCTGATTCTATCAGTAGGCCTCGGTACTGCGATGAGGAGTCCTTTTTACTTCTTGATGACCTACTCTTTTTCCCGCTTTGATTGCTAGACTTGTTGCTGCACGTGCAGCCTTTCTTCCGACATTTGTTGTACAATGCCGTACACGCTATAAGTCCACATTTGGCAGGTGGATATAAACACATGCACGGCAGACACAAACTCATGGCTAATATGCAAGTCCATCTCTTACAACAGTTTGGCCTGTCGCAACACGCACACGGGTCTGAAACACATTCAAACTCTGCATCCTGCTCGTCTTTTGAACAATGGTAGAAAACACCCTTAACACAACACATGCACGTGGCATATTCCACTGCTGTTTCTGGACTAACGTTATATTTGTCTCCACACAGCCATTTTGAAGGTAGTTCCCGTGGTGAGGTACAAGCCCCACATCGACATTTGCCACATTTACTACAAATTATCGAGTCCTCATCACTGTTTTGAATTTCAAGTGGTAAATCCTTCTTTAGAGGAGGACTTGTCGAAACAGGCTGAGTTCGAATAATACTATTTTGTGTACTACTTGAAGTTCTATTTGGTAAAACAACACGCTCTCTTGGAGCCAATGTCACTACTATGTTTTTTGTGCTTGTGGACCCAGATCCCAATTTGTGCGCACTATGGGTAAGTGGCGACCGTGGAGTATCAACATACTCATTTTGCTTTCTAGGCTGTGGTCGCACCTGGTCCAGTGTGATCACACCTGCAACATCAGCTGGAGGTAGGGTATTGCTTGCTGTTTGGTAACGTGACGGCCTCATTCCACTTGCAAGGAGTTCCGTCCATTAGACATATTACAATGCATTTTGCAGATGGTCACAACATCCTGATCAAATCTGAAAAGAGAAAAGAGCGGTTTTTTCAAATGACATTCGTTCATTGATTACTGACATGTACATAAACTAACTTGCTATATAGTGGTTTATGTGGATTGTTATTGAATTAACACATGTACATGTACCATGGGAAATGTACTATGGGAATGACATAGAACTGTCATTCATTTGGAAGATCTATGAAAACAACAGCAAATTCGGTGAATTTATATCCCCAGCCAAATGAAACAAATAACTGGACAAGAGGGCCAAGATGGCCCTATGTCGCGCATCTGGCTACCATTGGCTATAACACAAGGTCATTAATAGCAGAAATAGTACATTTTGACCTGGGGGACATGACTTGAACATTGGTAGAGGTCAACTAGGCATTTCTACATGCCAAATATGTAAGCTCAAGGCCTTGTGGTTTCAGAAATAAAGATTTTTTAAAGTTTTTCCTACACAAGCATATGATTATATAAAAACAAGTGACCCCTGGGCAGTTCAATTTTGACCCTGGGTTCATAATGTTAACAATCTTGGTAGAGGTCCACTAGGCAATGCCACATGCCAAATATCTAACCTCTAGGCCTTCATTTTCTTGAGAAGAAGATTGTTAAAGATTTTCCTTTCAGTTGCCATGGCAACCAGAGTTCTACAAGGAATGGAATTATTTGAACAACTGAAACGGCTGCATGCAAGTAACATCCCTGCCAAGTTATATCATCATTGGCCTAGTGGTTTCAAAGGAGATGTCGTTTGAAGGAAAATGCTAATGGACGTGTAATCCTTATAGGCACTTTGTGTCAGGTGAGCTAAAAAGGTACAGGTACTATAATTTCATTCCCATTTAATCATGAGACAATATTAAATGAACATCACACTGAGGTTTAGTTGTCAACTACAGTACAGTGTATGAGCCGCCAACTGTTTTGCAGCTTAACCTACATAATACCAGAAAATCAAATAAATAATTAATTCAACCTGCATCACAAAATGCTGTCTTTCTGTTTATGTTAATGATAACTCTGCATTGTTTTAACACTTCAGTTAAACAGAGACACTCCTCAAAAAAACTTGGCAAAAAGTCCTTTAAAAGAAGTGGACCCACCTACTGTTACATTATTTGGAGGTAATTTTTTGTGGTTTTAAAGACAATCACTGTTGTTTTGTTCTTTGATATATATGAAATAATTTTATTCCTTAATATTGTTTTATCAAATGTGACAAACAATCACTTTTTTAATAAATCATGAAAAAGAAGTATACTGAAAGGCAAAAGAAACGCAACATAACTCATTTTCTTGTAATTTATTGAGAAATGTCAACACATATTTTCTCATTAAAACGTGTATACTAAGAAGTCAAGTTTAATTCCCCTACTGTCTACCATTTGTTAATTCATTCAGAGAGATTTCTTATATCATTTAATTGGTAAAGTTGTGTTTGTTTTGCCAGTCAGTATATCTTAAGCAGTGATATTGCTGTAACATATTTGATACATACGACTGTAGCTAAAATAAGTATATCAAGAAAATCTATTACCTCCCTTTAAAGGCACCAAAAAAATCCAAGATTGATTTTTTAACCCTACATGTATTTAATGCTTTCAGAAGGATACATTTTTGTTACATATTATTTAAATGTGTTTTACTATGCACAATTTGTCTAATTAAAGTTTCACTGAGATATCTGTCTTACTTCAGTGGCACAGTATATAAAATCTATGCAAGATTTCATGCTTTTATTAAAGGACCATGCACAACTAGGAATGGTACATATCACTAATATGAAGTTTCATTAAATTCTGACCACAGGATTTGAGATAAGGAGCAAACACAATTCTATTATGTCAAGCCCCTCAGTGACCTTGACCTAGTGACCCGAAATATGGACCATGCACAACTAGACATGGTTCTTATCATTTTTGTGAAGTATCATTAAATTGTGACCAGGGATTTTGGAGATGTAGTGTCTGGTGTCCACAAGATTTTACTATCTTGAGCCCCTTTGACCTTGACATTTGACCCGAAACATGGACCATGCACAACTATGCACAGTATGCATCACTTGTGTGAAGTATCATTACATTCTGACCAGTGGATTTGGAGACTTAACATCCACAAGATTTTACTATCTCGAGCCTGTGACCTTGACCTTTGACCTAGGAACCTGAAACATGGACCATGCACAACTAGGCATGGTACATGTACTTATCACTTCAGTGAAGTATCATAAAATTCTGACCAGGTGTTTTGGAGATTTAGGGTCCACAAAATTTTACTATTTACTATCACAAGGCCCTGTGACCCTGACCTTTGATCTATTGACCCAAAACATAAACCATGAACAACTAGGCATGGTACTTATTACTTCTGTGAGGTATCATTAAATTCTGACCAGGGGTTTTGGAGATTTAGTGTCCACAACATTCTGTCTACAGACGATTAGACAGACAAGCTGGATCCAGTATACACCCCCTTACACTTTGTGTTCGCAGGGAGGGGGCGCGGGGGGGGGGGGGGTTACAATAACACCACATGTATGGTAAACATGGCTCAAAGAACTCCAATGTAGCCCTGTGAATATCCACTTAGGTGGCAACATTTTAAAACAAAAGATTGTACATTATGGTATTTACTAAAATCATAATTTTTTCATAAGATTTTTTAACAAGATTAAAATGTATCTCCTTCGACTATGAAATGTAGTCAACTAAAACAAGTGATTGGACTACACAATGTAAATGTTATTTCTCTATACAAGAGACATGATTTAGGTCAAAGCAATGTATACATGAAGGTATTCAAGTATGAAGAGAAGATTGCTATCTACATTTTGTACCTCATTGATGGTATCTTAACTGAGGTTCATATTGTAACACAATTTGCATAGATTTCTACTACTTTATAACTTGCAACTCAAATTCAAGAAAGTTACAATTTTTTTTTTACAAAATGTGAAAATCAAAGTTTCCAAACAAACAGTTAAACCTGAAATAGTGAACATTGTATGCAGAATTGAATAACATATGACCAAAAGATGGATCCCAATTTCTCAATCAATTTAGACCCTGGGGTCATGATTGGACACACTTGGTAGACAATGTTACAGCTCTATCCCTTGTGATTTTAGACAAGATTTTTAAAATCTTTCCTAGATTTAGTCTTTGTAACAGTAAAATAAGTGACACCCCAAATTCGTTAATTTTGACCCAAGGGACATGATTTTGAACAATCTTGGTAGAGGACCACTACTGGCACTAGAAAATGCTACATACATGTACCAAATATCTAAGGCTACAAGATTTTCATCATTATGTGACCCCAGGGACATAATTTGAACAAGCTTGGTACTGATAGAGATGCACTAGACAATGCTACAGCTCTGTGACTTGTAATTTCAGAGTTCAGACAAGCAGATTTTTTTAAAAGATTTCGCTTAACACAACCCTATGCATAACAAGACTTAGTGACCAGCTGGGTGGGAGCGATATTGACATGAGGGGCACAATCTGAACAATGCAACTTGCTTCTGGCCAAGTTTGTGCAATACAAATGCAAGTATTACTTATTATATTGTCACTAATTATATTTTCATTTCAAGGTTCCCATACCCTGCAAAAAAATGGCACCTGGAACCATCTTAAAATATGACTTTTTTGCTTTTCAACCTATGATCACAACCAAGATTTTATTATTAATAACCAACTGTTCTAATATCTAAGTTGAACTGACAAAAATAAATGTTGTTCCTTCCACCAAAGTTTATGATGCAACAACTTCATTTACAAGGCAAGGCATCTTATTTTCTCAACATAATACAGTTTTGAAAGCTGAATCAGTAACACATAAAACTGATCTTCTTTAAAACAGGTCAGGCGATAAACATCATCTTTTCAAAAAGCTCAAGGAGGCGCTTATAAAAAGCTCCCCAGTATAATTTTATGTTTACCAAGTCTGAACAGAGCATAAATTAACACCACATGGCTCTAGCATAGAATAATGTATTTACCAGGCGGACTGTGTGTTAAAATGTTTTCGGTGCAAGTATCTATCGGTACATAATCTGTAAGCGAGACCAGTAGCAGATTCTAAGACATTATATACTGTCAAAATACTGCAACGGACACCTGTCAGACAGTCAGAAAATGTTCTCAGACCTCAATGCACACAGTTTTCACACACTAACACACAACTTCAGCAAACTCATTCCTTCACCATGTTCACAGGGCCATAGTTCTGTTTTTGATTCACTAAACATTTATACCAGCAGAACCTCTGACACAATTTGACCAAACTAAACACAAATTATAAATTCTGCATCTACTGTACTACCTTCACCTGTTGGACAGACTTCAGGCACCATGTGCACATGCATAAAATGTATAATTGTGCCTGATGAATTGTACGAAATGCGTAGCACAGTTAATTTTATTAATAAAATCTTTATTTTAAAGCCACAGAAAGTCATTTTTCACATGCACGCACGCCCACACACACACATGTACTGAATGTACATATTTGAAAAAATCTAAAACCTCATACATTGTATTTCCCTGTATAAACCCAATGAAGTTATTTTCAGTTGGGTAAATTTTGTCTGAAATGAGAACATGACCTACATGTGGAGTCTGGGGAAAGACACACTAAACATGACCTACACTCGGGCGCAGGGGGAGACACACTCAACATGACCTACATGCAATCTGATTAAAATCATATCCTCAAAACCGCTACGCTACGCCATTTCAGAAGATCGTGAACTTTAGTCAGATTGGACCTACATGTGGAGTCTGGGGAAAGACACTCTAAACATGACCTACATGCGGGCACAGGGGAAGTCACACTCAACATGACCTTCATGCTGTTGTGGGGGAAAGACACATTTAACATGACCTACGTACAAGGCGGGGGAAGCCACACCCAACATGACCTACGATGCAGGTATTTATAAATTAATTATTGGTGCTGAGGATCCATCAAACCATCAGTTCATGTGTAATTTGCTGGGAAACCTTTATTATATTTTGTAAACCAAACCATGTGTGGATTTAGAGGCTGGTGAAAGACGACTGATGATGTGCATCGTACATGTACATACCAATGAAAGTCACTGTATTTAAACTGCCACTAAAAAGTGGGTATTCTTCTGAAATATTTGAAGTATAGGACAGGGAGGACATCAGAAGGAGGGATGTACAACAGCTGTCTGTACAGTGTCAAATCCTGCTCTCTGCCATCAACATTTACACCTAAAAATGTAATCCAGTATTTAAAACATTCAGAATGGACAGAAGACAGGTGGGTACAGCCATGTAAACACAAAAAAACTCCTGTACAACTCTGTTCACACTAACCAGGGTCCTAAGCAGAAGGCTTGTACCATCAAGAACAGCGGCATTCGTCTGAGTCTGACAGATGGGGAAGAGGCTACATATTTTGGTGTTACTTTCGACAAGCAACTTACAATACATGGAAGCCACAATCTAGCAAAAGTCGAAACTAGAGGCGGTAAAACATCCATGAAAATGCTGATCAATGATTTTATACTAAAATTATAGGCTGCATATTTATTCTGTACAAGTCTTAGATCCCAAGATAACCTTGTGGGGCACTTAAAATGTAGCCCATACATATATGTATTCCCAAGGTTTTTCTTTAATTTGACCTTTTTACCAAGAATTTGAGCCCTCCTTGTGACTCAGGCTATAACTCAACATAATGACAACAAACACTCTGGCTAGTGCTAATAGTGGCTACTAGTACATGTATGATCAATGGCAACAACAGTGATCACCATTATAAAGTCATCATCATCATAAAGTAATCAACCGAAATACTGAAATACTACCAAAAATCAGGAATGCACGCAAGTTTTGATTAAGAAACACCTTATCTATTATATTTTTCGAACCTATGTCATGAAAGGTAAAATTAACACTATTCTCTTCGTGCCTTTTCATGTTCATGTCGTAAATAAATTGCACGTTTGTACCAAAACGTTCTAATTTCACTTTCTAATTTACTGACATTGTTCTATAACCTTTTCTCCCTAGATCATTAAAATATGTAGATCTATATAAAAATTTGCATTTTTAAAATGAAATTAAGGGCTGCTTCTAGCATTCTAATGAAATTGAAAGTGAGTATTTCGTGGATTGTACTGAAAGCCAGGCGCATGTGAGATTTAAGTACATGTATTGAATGTACTGACCTTCAAACACAAAACTGGTTTGCAAGGGGGTTTTCCCCTTAAGTTGAAAAGAATGAGAACAGCAAATTATTTAATATTTATCATTTTTAAAATGCTTGCTTTAAGACGTGCACTGCGGCGTATCTTCTATTGAAAGCACGTGGCTTTCTTGTATTTGGCGGGAATATTTTGTGTGAGAACTCGAAAGATGCCGACAATCAAATGTTCCGACAGAACAATTTCATATGTATATGCCATTGTAATTACGTCATTGCAAGCTGCATAACATCATTTACCTCGCTGCAGAATTTAAAATAAATTGCTTTTTTAAAAATACATTCATGACACAATTTAACAATTAAAATAAGTCTGATATGATGATGCCCCAGCATTTGTTATTAAACATGCTGATTAATACTAATAGCAATAAACAAGTGTTGATTGGGATAACCAAACAATAAACAGATTAATTAATTTAAAATTGCCTTAGGGGTAAATAATTAATCAAGAATTTCATAATTGTTAAGCGATGCTGGCTAGCAATAAACAAGTAAATTTGTTTTCGGATTAAATATCATTTTTTATGTCGTCAGTACACTAAGTCTTGATATGATACTAAAACGTAATGTTACTAATAAGAGCTTGCAATAGTTTCATCAGTCCTGTAGCGGTAGTTTTATATCGGACGCATGTACCAAAGAAATGTATGGAATGTTTACCTGAATTAAGATACAATAATTAAATAAAGGTGGTAAAAAAACTAAGCTAATATATAGCAAAATTAAATTATACCAATACCAGTATCTTTATTGCATCAAACATTATTACAATGTTAAAAGCATACAGTGCACATACTGAGACAAGGTACTGAAAATGCCTAGTCAGTATTCGAAAATTCTTTTTTGATAAACTTTCGACAGAAGCTATCTGTCATATTTGATCAGTAGTATAACATTTGGAAAATATTAAAGCGTCAGGCATGTATACTTGTATGTGAAACTTTATGAGAAATTGAGATTCTTGACAATAATTTCGTATGTTGGACCTTAAATTAATGTAGCACTTGTCAAGTGAACTTTTGAGATCTGCAACATGTTCCCTTATTAAATGTACATGTAGACCTTTGTGTTCTGTTTCATAGACTTCCAACTTTGAAAAGTTAAGGTACTGAGAGCCCTGAACTTAGTCACAATAACAGTATGAAATGATGTTTTTTAGCTATGGTATTGTTATGAAAACATGCTTATAAATTTCAGCATCATAGGAAAACATATTTGAAAATGAGCAATGTTGCAGCATTGGCTACACAATGAAAATATGTATATAAATTTCTAA
>JAUMHA010410079.1:0-10796 GCA_032359765.1 Saxidomus gigantea | reverse complement strand
CGAGTAGATTGTCCTATCAAACAGTCAGACCTGTCTTTCAAAGATAATAGATACGTTGTAATTCACCTTCGCCATTTCAAAACAAATCAGAAAGGAAATTCATTTTGGCTAAACATTCCAAGAGAAACGGGTGTAATATGCCCTGTTCGTGCGCTATCAGATTTCTTAATGGTAAGACCACACCGTCAATGCATCTTGTTCTGTTATCACAACTGTTCCCCGGTAACCAGAGCTCAATTTTCCTCTGTCTTGAATAAATGCATTAGTAAACTTGGTATGCAAGGTACTTACCAGTCACATAGCTTAATAATAGGTAGAGCTACATATTAAGCAACTCAGGGTTTTTCGTCTCAGACTATTATGAAACTTGGTAGGTGGACATCCGATTGCTACAAACTGTACGTTCGTATCTGAATATCTGTTTGTTACTGTAGTAAAGGTAAAGAGCGTGCTCACGCGACCGTTATCGGTGAGCCTTTATTCACCAACCATAAGTTTACCTGTTTATAGTTAATACAGAACAAATACTTGGGTCAGGTTCCGGACTTAGTTATTTTCAACTCGGTATTTCTTTCTTTAATTTAACCTTTATAACGGGTTTTTTCAATTAAATATTTTAGACGTCTAGATACTTGGTGACTCTATACCGTATTGGGCCGGTGAACAGGCTAAAGCGACAGGGAAACCAAATCTTCATCTAGACACCAAGATAGCTTGGTGGGGTATAAGGGGTATGCGGTGGAATGCATTTCGCCATTCGATCCAGATTCAGGCGCTTCTGTCACCTCCTCCAGCAGTCATCGTAATACATTTAGATGGTAACGATTTACATTCTCTTTCCATCTGCATAATTACATGGAAAAAAAGTAAAAATTCTGAGATACGGTATCTTAGGGAAGCCTTCACCAATACAATGATTATATGGGTAGACATATTGCCTAGAAGAGCCTAGAGAGGGGACTTCAGCCTTAAACTTATGGACGCAAAACGCAAGCGGGTTAATAGATTAGGCCGAACCATTGTACACAAGTTTGGGAAAAGCGATATAAGAGTCTATTAAAGTCCAGACATTGATACCAAAACAAACTTCTTTCGTGCCGACGGTGTGCATCTTAACGAGGTCGGTCTCGAATTTTACCTCGATTTCATAAGAGAATCGCTATTGAAAAATAGGTTTCCCGTTCATTAGAACTTTTGTGGGATAAATGTATCATTTATTGTTGCGGAAAATATTAGATCGGCCGAGGGTGATCAGGCGTAAAATAAATAGTGCAGGCGTCGGCACCCCTTTTAGCCCCGGATGTTTGGCGGTAGACCCTGATTTTAAATGTGGCACTGGTTTCCGGTGCGTAGCTGTTGTAAGCTGGGGCCTATGGTCATGCATTCGGGTGGAGTCTGTGTGCTTGATGCCGTCAACCAGTCCGTTGTTGACTTGTGTTGTATTGCGTGTTGCTTCAATTTGCCTTCATTTTAATCAAAGCTGGGTCTCTGTTAAAGGGAGTTTGCCTGTAGCGCCTGGTCGCCTTTCGGTGGAGGAATCTATACACCATAGAGCGGCCTAAACATGCCAACCTTTATTTACCTTTTAATAGTATATATTATGATTGTTTATTATCTCGCAGTTTGTTACTGCACAAACGTTACTATATATGATCAATAAACATAGAGAATGCTGCACGTTTTCTTTCGAGTTATATCAAATAACTTAAATTGTACACTGAAATAAAAAAAAGAATACAATAACTAGTACATGTGGACGTCTTAACAGAATGGGTGGCTGTACGTTCTCTGTGAATTTCGCCTTATGGGCCTGTTTGTCATAAAATATATGGTTCATCTTTATTGAACGTTTTAAAATTGTCAGAAACAAATTTAAAGCATATTAAAAGCTGGTTTACTGTATTTTAAGAAACATAAATAGTGTTTGTTAAGTGTACTCTTCAGGAAGAGACATTAATGAAGTTAAATTATACAATGTAATTATATTCTAATTATGCAACGTTACTTATCTACATGTACGTAATGAAGAAATTATCCATAATAAGACAAAGGATCTAAGGTATTATGTACGGAGAGGAGAAGTTCTCTATTTCATTATTGACTGAAAATATTTAAATGAGATGGATTACGGATATAATCAAAGTGGTCATTTGGTACAGCAATGTTAATATGTGAGTGCTTTGTTGATGTCCAATTACTATCTTATTTACCACTGTTAATGTTTACTCTAACAAGAAACAAAGTTACTGAACTGTTTGCTACCGAACTGATGTCTGTCTCATTAATATGTTAAAAAGGTCTTCTAGGGACAAGCAACTGTGTATTTTGTTATATCCCCAAAGGCTCTGACAAAGGATTGCTTCAAAAGTTATTCCAAATAATGTATTGAATAGACAGATGCATGTACATAATATAATAGTACATAGACTTAAATCATATTTTACTTGGTAATACACAGAAACCCATAAGCTTTAATACTACCGAAGACCGTATAGTTGATATCGGTAACTCATGGAGTTGCAATAATGCAGTTAAAATAATATTGAATTGAAATCGTAAATGATAACATTGGATTCATAAACTATTTAAACTGACAATGAAATCGTTAAGTTAAATTTGAGAATTCTAATCAGTTAAACGTTATATTACCCTTCAAAATTTCCATATTAAGTTGTGATCAAGAACGAAGCTAAAAACTAAATGTTATGAAAACATGTAAAAGGTTAAATAGGCAAAGTTATTTCTCTTACTGAATGATATAAATTAAAATGTACATAATAGAAATGATTGAATATCTATTTTTGACTAGGATATTCAAACAGATCTAAACTGATTTTCTGTATATTCAATGGGAATTAAAAAGTGATACAGATTCATATATTTCTGTTATAATTTTAGCAATGTTCATTTTTATAAAAATTAAGATGGTCACTTTGAAGGGTAAAAACACTTGAATTCTGGTGTTGAAACCCTGTATTCGTGAAGTTGAAATCGTGACTTCTAATCCTATATTAGTGATCTCAAATCGTTGAGTAATGAAAATGAAATAGAAAATTCGCGGAGTCCGAAAACTGAAATCATAATAATTATATGTAACCTCATAGTACTGAAATCATGAAATTTATTCAACCACTTTTGATTATTCGTCTTAAATATTCATTTAAAACCTGACGTTATAAAATAGAAAGAGATACAAATGTATGATTGAATGTGGAGGAATCGGAGTATTCAGATTGGCTGATGCGTTCAGTTGTTTAGTTTCTCGAGAAAGCACCCGGTTGCCATTTTAAAATCCGCTAAAATTAGTCTAGACGACTGAATGGCAAAAACAAATTTTAACTTTAAATCCATTTCCTCCTGAAGACATATTTAGAAGTATAGAACATGCTTTTACTAAGAAAGTGAAGACCCACGTTAATATGTTTATATAAAACATGATTTTCTAAAAAGTAATATTATCTACAAAGCTGCTGTTACTGTCTTATTCTGACGAATTACTGCCCATGATAAAGTCTCTATAGAATGAGACAGTTTAGTTGGATAAGTTATTTAATGAAATTGTCATAAAATGAGTGATTTGATATTGGCACTATTATTTGTCCTCTGGCTCTCGTACGGGACTGCACTCGTATAAATAAAGAGCCAATATCAATTTACTCATTAAGTAAAATATAATAAAGTACAACTGTCTGTCTGGTTCACTAAAATATGCATAGTCGTTGTTCAAGTTTGTATAAGATCTTTTCCAATAAGTAACCAATCGCGGGCATCTTATTTTCTTGTATATGTAGTAGATTGAACCTTTCACCAGTTGAAATACAGCAAATTATGATTTTTTTTAAATTGTTCTGTGTATCATAGCTGAGTAAACAAGAGCTGTCCCTCACAAGTGACGAATTCCCCCGAAAGAGGTGTCTCACAGTCTGTGTCATCTCCATGTGCTCATTAAATGTGCTGTATAACTTTAAAATCCTTCCATGCATGATAGAGTTACCATACAGTATTCCATTACTTTTAAACACTAAGTGTGACCTTGACCTTAGAGGTAGGGACATAGGTCTTGCACGCGACACGTCGGCTTAACAAATACCACTGTATGATTTGCTGTTTTAAACACTATGCATTAAAATAAACGTAAGTAAGATGACAAAGACATGGATAAAACCAGTGTAGAAAACTGAGCATTTTCGGAGTATGTGTCGTTAAGTTTACTTTCACTAAATTTATCAAAATTTTCTCAAAATCATAAAAAAAGACTTGACTCAATTATTTCAATCAACGAAATGTTTAAACCGTTTGTGAATCAGTTATTCAAGCTATATCGTCAGGTCGAAGCACATTGAACCAATGTATAATCCATGTATGGCTCTATTTAATATAATCAGTTTTCTCTTTATTAGATGTACTTTTCATTGAAGATTATGTTACATGGATACATGAGTACATTGAATTTCGAAATCGTAAGAAACTGACCCTTAAACAGTCTCCTCCCTCTCCCTTAAATACTGCACTTTTTATACGGTACGTAGGAAAATATATTTATCATTTTAACCGTCTTCACGATCATTTTATACATTCAATGGAAGTGGTTAAGACGAGAATCCAAAGATAACAATGAAATGTGAACTTTTATGACAAAATTATCCTTATTACTTTTGTCATGCAACTTGCCAAACTCGCACTTTCATCCAAGTTATTGGAGTTGTAATTGTGTGAGAGAAATCATTTGTTTGTTTTGTGATCTTTTTTCACCGTATTCTGCAGGTATAAGTTCAGTTTCAAACCTTTTCAAAACCTCACCGTTAAATTTTCAACTTGATAAATTTGTTATTCAATTTTGAATGTTTTTAACCTTGTAAAAAAACATCTTTTGAAAAAAGTATTTTCTTCATTATCAAGTGTGATATGTTTTGGACATAATTTTTATCCCGTCTGATTTAATATTTTATTGAGATGTTAATTACTTTTCAACATATCATTTTCACTGCTTTACAATATCAATTTTCTCCATTCATTGAAAAACAAAACCAATTGTTCTTGTACATACAAACTGTGACTTAATACATTTGTACAAAAATACTTTAGCAGGACTTTATATATATACACACGAAATAACCAGATAAACGAAATAAAGTTGTAGCATAAAACGGTGTCATCAATAATATTATACTAGGTGTTTTCAATATCCGTGTCTCTGGAAACTTGTTTTGCGGAAACTTAACAAAGCCTAGTTACCAACCAAAGTCAGTTACCATCCAGCTAAATATTCCCATCATTCTGCAGCCTCTTTTCTGGAAAATCTCGAAATAAGTTTCATATGTTAAACTGTATCTTTTTACTTTGTGTAACTTTCTAAGGCAAGCGAAATGCTTATTTGATCAAAACACAACTCTGATTAACCATACGTGACATTTAGCAAAAACAAAATTTACCAAAACGTTTGAGGCAGCTCGTATTTGTGATCTGAGTTCGTCCAAATTTCTACTTCCCTGTGACTAGCAAACAATCTTAAGCATATCAAGAATTGCCTCGTTTCTTGTTAGTACTAAAGACCTACGTCACTACGGGAGTTTTACGCGAAACTTGATACAGGTTCCGTTTATAACCAATGAGAAAAGTATCAAGGCTGAAGAGAAATTATACGATGTGTTCTTGTGTAACCTTGTGTTTTTTATTTGCAAATATTTCGTTATCTCATTCTAAAGTTCTTGATAGTACATGTTTGTTACAATATTTCAACTGTGTTCACACACATAGATGAAAAAATTCAAACGTGAACAAACATAGCTTAAAGAAATGTCGATATACTTATTTTGCATTTTTGAAGATGAGGGATAGTTTGATTAGAAGATGTCTGTCCGTCCGTCCGTCCGTCTACCAACTGGTTTTCGGATGATAACTCAAAAACGCTTGAGCCTAGGATCCTGAAACTTGATGTTGAGGTTGGACATGACCAGCTTTTGTTTTTAGGTCAGTTTGTTACAGTGACCCGGAATAGTAAAACGGTTTTTGGATGATAACTTGAAAATGTTTAGACCAAGCATCTTCAAACTTATGTGGAGGTTTGTTATGACCAGCAAATGACCAATATTGATTTTGCGATCAGTAGGTCAAACTTAAAGACCACAGTGACCCTTAATTGTAGAACAGTTTCAGAACAATAACACAAGAACGCTTTGGCCTAACATCTTGAAACTCGATGTGGAGGTTGATCATAACCTGTAGAGGACCCCGCATGGTTTTGAGATTAGGAGGACAAAGGTCAAAGTCACAGTGACCCATGATTTTAAGATGGTTTCCGCTCAATAACTTAAGTTTGGAGTGACCAATTGCAATGTTATTTGGTTTGTAGGTAGTTTGTGGGAAAAAGGAAGCTTTGGATCATTTGGGGTCACTAGGATTAAGGTAAAGGTCACTGTTACTAAAATAGAAAAATGGTTTCCGCTTAATAACTGGAGTTAGGAATGACCAATTGCAATGAAACTTGGTGTGTAGGTAGCTTGCATGGAGAGAAAGATATTTGATATTTTTTAAAATTTAAATATTGTTTTAAGCAATTTTTTTTTTCGAGGGGTTGGTGGGGGAGGGGGCAAGGTCACTGTTACTTAAAATAGAAAAATGATTTCCGCTTAATAACAGGATTTTGGAATGACCAATTGCAATGAAACTTTGTGTGTAGGTAGCTTCCATGGAGAGGAAGATTCTTAAATATTTTATATTGTTTTAAGCAATAATTGTGTTATAGGGGTCGGGGGGCAAGGTCACTGTTATTAAGAATATATTTTTAGGTCTTTTTGGGATGTTTTAAGGTCAAGGTCACTACTGAAAATAGTTGTTTTCAATTGAATTTTAAGTTTTTAAATTGTTTTCACAAAATTCTGAGGGGTCAAGGTCTGTTCCTAGAAATAGATTTTCTTCAATTTGTTTTTTATTAAAAAAGATGTTCTGCAAATTGTTTAGCAAATAAACGATTTATTTGGAGGTCAAGGTGACTTGGTAAAAATATATATATTTTTTTTTTCGAATGTTTTATTTTCTTTTTAAATCTTATTTTGTTCTACAATTTCTACAGATGCCGTTTTCACAAATTTTACACTGGCTTTTACTTAAAAACTGTTCTTTTCATAGTACAACTTCTGCATCAAGGGGAGCATACGCGTTTTACAAACAGCTCTTGTTTTCTTTCTTTTCAAGAGAGTAGAATCTGGCATTATTGTAAAGCATTACGTGCGTAGTTTCCATTTATTTGTGTCAGTTTTCGACTTTTTATATCGTATATAATTATGTTTATTATTATTAATTGAAATAGTATTTTTTTCATATAGCACTTCTTTAAAACTATTTTCGAACACCTGAACACATTTCTGGTTCATGATATTTCATTTACAATTATAGTGAAGAACGTGCACTGTTTTAAAAAATAAATTATTAATTTTCTACTATTGACTCGAAAAGAAAGCGGTATGCTATATCTGCCGCTCAGTTGTTAGCAATCCTAGATTTCTGTGCCTTATTATTCTTCCGATGAAAGGATTATTTTTCAATCGTGATTATTACATTGGAAATGAGACCTACAGACATGTGACTTTTGTATAGTAGACCAGACGTCTAAAAGACAAATTATTTTATAAAAATGTGTTTCAATGAAATTCTTAACACAAGTGATAATCTTCCTGACGTAGAACTATTAAGGCCTGACGTCCTAACGCTCCCGTGCCGGGTCTGCAAAAGTGTGTGTAGACCTTGAAAATGATGTGTAGACCTGCACGAAATTTTAGACGACATTTATGTTTTATTATCGCATGATTTTAACAACTAATTATGAGGTATACGATATAATAAGTTTAGACTTATGTTTTGGTCAATACATAGTTTTGTTTAAAACCTCGTCCTTGGTCAATATCACTTTTAACAGGTCCGCACAACTATGTGTTGACCGCATCGTATATATTGACCAACGCCCCATGAAGAGGTTAGTTATTTTAGGTTTCGGAGGATAGTGCAAGATACAGAAAGCGTCGAAATTCCACAGACCTGGTTCTTATACATGCCAGGTGTATAGCACCCAAACATTGAACCTCGGTTTAAGTCTCATTCGAAAGACAGTTAGTAGTTTCAGTTAGTCAGCCCCGGGAAACGCATCCGCTTCCCCGAGATTACAAGTCCCGTGCTGACATGTGTTGACCTCATAATTCGTCTATAATTGTATAATGTATGTATTACCTACCATTAACGCTAGAAAAATAACACGAGTTAACAAGATCAGAAATATGTTTGACTTATAGATCATTATTTTCAATGTTCTTTCTATGCTGACATTAAGGGTAAATCTGATTGAAAATGAAAGACTATGCAACTATAAATTTTATACACTGTATAGGAACCTTGAATTAGCAGAAGTTGAGCCAAGGAATTTACTGTACATTCAATTAATATTTCCACCATGAAAAAACATAAATTGAACCTTATTTGCATCAACAAATTTAGTGTAGTAATTGTTCTCTCTGCACCTAAAAACGGTTTATGTTATGTGAATACATACTTATGCCAGCCTGTTGTACGCTTTAATAGTTTTAAAAGCTTTGAAATAAAATATCCAGTAATGTCAAAAATCTTTTTTGATTTCCTATATAAAAGCGGAAACATTATTGATTCAATCCTAAATGTTCTCTTTCCGACATGTGTACCTAAGAAGCTAGGCATAACTGGACATTTCAATTATTTCAAGGGTGATCTGTCAAAAGATTATTGAAACCAAAGTTGCCAAAATACTCTCCAAAGTCAACAATAATGTCTGTTGTAAAACATTTACATAGACCATTTGTTAAATACAACTGTTTAACGATCTTCCAGAACTATTTTGCCCTACGCATTTATTTCACGTGAAAGCAGTATATTTTTTAGTTATTTACGAACATCACGGTTATAACGTTTTGACATTCTGTCATAAATCAATGATTTAGTTTTGTTAGATATAGCCTCCAAGCATGCAAACTGTGCAATAATTCAAATATAGAATTTTATCTTTCATCAACGAAATAAGATTAATGTACCAAAAATGTCAACTGCCAGTTTTCTATAGACTATACCAAATGTTATCACCAAACATTATCTTGTTTTATTGTGGTAGATTCCTAGACGATGCATCAATGCAACATTCTAACATGACTCACTTTTGTGTTTCTAGATACAAAGAGTAGCAATAATATGTTATATTAAACCATAAACAACACAGGAACCGATATGCTGTCAAAATGACGTCATATTGTCCCGCATGACAATAAATGAGCGTTCGCGAAGAAAATAACGATTTGCATTCATTCACCTTTTGTAATATCTGGTCATGTTAGAATCGAAATAACATTATTTTCAGCTTTTTTATCGTCTTATGAACAATGATTTTTCGTACTGATGCACAGTTATTAACCACTCAGGCCTTTGTGGCTATCAGTACTCCAAATCATTGTTTATTAAACGATGAACACCGCTGGAACGGATGTTCTGTCATAAGTATATCATGGCGGGGAGTCACGTGATCAAAATAATCATTAAACAAAAGTAAAGATATGAGAAACGTCAAACAATAATGAAAGCTGTTTAGCTCTTAATATAAAATGTAGCCTATCATATTGCAACATTTACGTATTATAGAACTACACCGGTCTCAACCATAGTCTCCTCCCGTTGTGTTGGACACTGAAATAATTTATTTTTGAAGTATTTAGCACAATCAGATTA
The DNA here is from genome assembly GCA_032359765.1 of Saxidomus gigantea. NCBI lineage: Eukaryota > Metazoa > Mollusca > Bivalvia > Venerida > Veneridae > Saxidomus > Saxidomus gigantea. Next base: position 1,058 of record JAUMHA010410079.1, on the reverse strand, counting down.
TGACTGTGATTGAGACGTGTGTAGTTCTAGAATACTTCAATGTTGCCATATGATTATTAGTTTCTTAAAGTTCATTATTTTTTAAAGTTTTTCATAGATTTTTTCTTTTTAAATAATGGAATAAGAGCTAACATTGCTTTATTTGCGTTTTGCTATAAACTGTTTGAAGCGTCATCACTGCTGTCGGATGTCTAAAAGAAGCCAACAAAGTTCCTCACAGGATTCCCCGAGGAGACAGACGTTTGTCTGATTTTCGATAAATGTCGAACAGATCACGACAACGAGTCATTTATGTCAGGAGATTGTCATTTGTACGTCATAAGATGTTCAAAAGAAACCTCTAACATGGTGATATAGTGCACCAGGAAATACCATTTTGCCGTCTGAAGGATGGATGAACATGACCTTTGTATGGAACGGAATAAACAAATTTATATTATTGATAAAACATGGTTTATGTTAAAAGATATCGTTGCTTGAACGAGTGCATCACAAAGCTAGATAAGCATTAAACATTTATTTTATGTAAAACCTTCATCTTAAATGTAACAAAGATAGTTTGGGTTCTGCATGGAGACTATGAATCTGTTGTAAAACAATATTGTATCTGATCCATTTGATTTTTAACTTTTTTCATTCATAAGTCATGTTCATTTGCTCCGTTGCCAGTCTTTGACTTTATATTGATTTATTTATATTAAGTACCTTTTACAATTAAAACATCAACTGAAGCTTTAAATAAAACAGACAGACCGACTCGTTTCTTTGCTTTGTTAATTACTTTTTATATCCGCCTTGTATAAACTTAAACCGCAATATCGAGTTCAATGTCTTCATTGCATTGGAGTCTATTAAGTCGACAGAATTACAAAATGTTTTTTGTAACTTAATTACTGAAGATGTGCGCAATGATTTGCAATCGTTATTCGGTTGATTTGATGTCAATGTCATAGTTCTGTATACCACGGTGGGGAATCACGTGACTTTCATGATAGCTGCAACGGACAAAATGGCCGTTTAATTTCGTCGCTTCGGACGGATTTTGTCAGGTATTTGAA
>JAUMHA010410057.1:0-10797 GCA_032359765.1 Saxidomus gigantea | reverse complement strand
TAAGGCCATCATGGTCCTATTGTTATGTGTGTCATATTGTCAATGTTCAGACTATTAAATTAAAGTTGCTTGTTAAGGAGTGGAACCCTATAACTCTCGAGTGTTAAAATAATAGCTCGTCCGTATTATTGATATAACAAACCCTAAATCGCACTATTCATATCGAGTTGTATTTATTATACAAAGTAGGTACTGCTCCGTTTCGATGTTGTTATCATATTTCGAATCCTTTGTGTGTATAAGGGATATATTATCTTCATTACAAGAAGACGAAGACGCTGAATTAATTAGAACCCATATATTATGTGAACCCGATGAATAAACTTAATATCGTTTTGTAATAATGAATCGGTTCATAGTATGACTATAAAACAAAGACATCTTATCTCATGTTTAAAGCAAAACATTTTGCAGTTCCACAATAATACCTTTCTAAAACATTTGTTAAAATCATCTTTATTTCGTGACTGGGGTCTACTGTATGATATTGAGGGCTAGTGTGCTGATACTATAACATAAAACATATATACTCTTGTAAACCGTTAGCTGACACAGAGCATCTGTTCAAATTGCCGAGTGAAAATATTATTATGTAATTCCGCTGATGTGTTCATATTATGAAAGAAAGCCAGCATCTTTCTAGTTGAAACCCTTAATAACACTATAGCTCACTCCGATATTACTTCAGAACCGTCTGCATCCCTTTGATTGTCTAAGAAATTAAATTTATAGCACTGACTTACATTTGCTATCAACAAAATTAATATAGGACTCTCATACACAACCTAGAAATACTGACAGCTGTTCTGCTTTCAAAATGAAAACGTTCTGTTTCGGTGTAAACACTTCTTATAGTACGATAAATCGCTATTAAGGCAACCAATTGTATCCTTGATTACGCTTGGGAAATATAATTTTCTGCAATCATTTGATGTATAACTACGATAAATAGATTTTAGAAATACCAAATATTTCTCTGAAATATACACAAAGAAAAAAGTTAAACACCCCCTGAAATTTAAGAGTGATTTATCAAACGAAGCTTTATCATAAAAATACCGTCCAATTGAGCTAGGGAAGAAGAATATTTTCTGTAACAGCAACCCTGCAAACACAGCAAACATAAAACGGCAAAACTGTAATATTATGTTGGGCTTTTCGGGTGATATAGTTGAGCAATCAACGGGTTCCGTTTTATCCGAAATCAAAAACACATTTAAGAATGGAAGTGTATACGTCACAGGAAGATTTTAGGTGGTGAATTAGAGTAAAAAATGCAATTTTGATTCTTCAGATGGCAACCGTACTTTATACGTTCAGTTGCAGAGTAAACCTTCACTTTGCCTGGGTGACCATCCTGACCCTGACTATTCTGCCTCCAGATGAACCTCGGATCTTTTTTAGACAATCTGCTTACACTCGCAGTACATGTGATTTTATGATACAATTGTTTAAAGTCACTATATAACTTCCAGGGGTGCTTACTAGTAACTTTTTTCTAGGTGTATATATCCAGTATTTTCTTTCACCTCATTCAATTTAGTTTTTGAGGAAAATCTAATACATGCAGTTATTTCAGTCAAACGGCAGTCAAATACATAGGGTAGGTATTATGTTTCCTATACAAAATACGCTTGCTCCGAGTCCCATTTGGTTACAACATAAAGTCCCATGTCAACTTTAAATGTTCTCATATATAGCATAATAAAATTACCAGTAGAATGATACAGCTTTGTTTCGTATATATATATATCGTTTTTTTTTTACAAAAAATGTCGCAGAAATCGTTTCTTATTTATAGCATTATCATTACGTTGCTCTATCTATAACATGTGTTTTCGATTAAAAAAAAAAGTGTAAGAATATTTTCCGAATAACTGTCAATGTCAATCGTTAAGATATCATTCTTGGTAATATAAATGCTACATGTAAATGTTCATTTTCAACTTGATATCCTTGTTCCGATGACTACATATAATATTGGTATTTTAAATGCTTAATTGACCATCTGGTTACTTTTACTTTTACTTGCACCTTTGTGTAGTTTGTTCTTGACCACTTATACCGCACATTATAATGCAAAATACAAATGTACATCAGTTTCCCAGGATTGTCTACTGCAAATTTGCTATGTAAGACAATTTCCAGTATCAGTTTTTTCCCCCGGTAGATATCGAATATAGATTAGTATGATATGTTACAATGCAGCTGTAATTGCTCAAAAATAAGTATATGATACCAGGTAGGAATTCAATTTTGTACATTCGGCAAAACAATGCACGATAGATTGTGTTTCATTATATCAACTCTTGCACAAATTCTGTCTACGTTAACAACAACAATAATCAACTTACATCCGTTTCATCTATAGCTATATGTACAGAAGCTGTATTAATTTTAGTTGTCGAAACTTGTTTACTTTTACATATCTTAAATATACACATGAAAAAATAAAATACCCGAATCTCTACTGATATAGTTCCTTTAGTTTATTACCTAAATTACATAAGTATATTATCTAAAACCTAATCTCAGTGAAGACCTTCCGAAGAAAAAAATCATTCATTTTGGAATTATCTTTTTGTGTATGATCCGAATAATCGAACAATTGTACGTTTCTTTTACTTCAATTACTTTTGGAGACTTAAGTTAATACCAGAATGTCAAAACGTATTTCTTTTGAAACGGTGTCTGGCAATGGATTATCTTCATAAAGGTTTTTACAGTTTTTATATAGGAAACGGGATCTGGGTGTTTCGAGTCCAAACGAAGTGAGATGTTGTCATAATAAATTGTAACTTTCATTTCTCAACCGTTCTCATGTGCACTTAATGGACTCCTGGGAAATTGAGCTTTTGTAAACGTGATAGATTATGACTCATAACAGCTCAGATACATTTGAAACTATGTATTGTACTCACCCCTGTTTGAGTTTTATTTAGTGTACATGTAACCACAGTTCAATAAACACATATTTGAAACCATAGAAGGATATTTCGCAACTTTTTGACTATGTTTACCACAGGACAAGATCTGCAAGACAGAAGCAGAAGCCATTTTATAGATATAGACTGTTGAAGAGACAAAAGACTATCAACAGGTCATGCTTTATCAGTCATATTTGTGTTAGCTAAGTCCAAACTATTCTTCCTAAAGAATTTCGTTGTTTGAAAGCTTTGGAAATATTTACGAAGAAAACGTACGAGTTTTTACTTATGATTTTACTTTGTACTTATTTTTATCAAAAGATACTTTTGTGAAATCAGTCGTTGCTAAAAAGCTATATGCTTGAAATAATAACTTATTTCTGACATAGTTAATAGTATATGGCCTGTTACTCTGTCGTGCTAAAAGAGTTATAAGTCTTAATAAACATTGTATGAAATAAAGCCCAAAATAGAAATTGTGATCAATATTTATATTTTGCGTGAGACTTTATCTGGTGTAACTAATGCTTGAAAAGTTGAATATCTGTCGCAGTAGAGATGCTTTACTGAGTGTTATATGGTGTTATAAATGAATTTTTATTTCGTCAGCTCTCATTAGTCCGAAACATTTTCGCACAGTTTCCTTATCTTTATAAAAGGTACTCACAAGCATTAAAGTCCTTAAGGTTCGAATAGCATTCAATTTGACATTATATTTAATAGTAATAAACATTGCCCCATGGCATTATACTGAAAGCATACACAATTCAGAATGGATAGTTTGTGGAAAGTGTTTATGTGTATACACGCATTCCTAATTACATGTATTTCTGAAGACTCTGGAAATCTCATTTTTATTAAGACTTAGCCTAATAACCATATATCTGCTTCATTAATATGAAAACGTATAAAGATGTGCAGCCTACATTTTCATTACAGTAAATGATCAAACAGCTCATTATAAACTTTAACTTAATATCAAACAGATAATGTCCATGTTTCCTTTATTATTGTTTGTTTTTATTCTGTGAACAAATGGTATTTGTTGTAGAAATATCTGACAGTCAGTATCATGTTCGGGATGTTTTTGAGTTGACAAAACTTTAATTAATGTTATGTGCAATAAAATCTGTTATATAATAATATCAAAAGAAACCTGTGTAGGAAAATGTCTGAGTCCATCAATATTATCTTGAAAAGACAGTTTAAGGCGAGTCTGTCTGGTACTATTTCAAATTGAAAATCGAATTATTTGTTTCCTTGACAGAAAGGACAATTGTAAACAAACTGATTAGTTCATTAATTACTTGTCAAAAGGGTTGCAATAGTCCTCATAGAGAATATATAGTCTTCATAAACACGATGGTTAAGTTTCAAAAAGATCTCGTTAATATACAGACGTCAAAAGTATGTATATAATTGTGATTTGTTTGATATGAGAATAAGATGAGCTGGATGGCGTAATAATTGTGTGATTTAATTCAGAGATCGCTTACGGAACATTTCCATGAAATATATCCTAAGTTAATTATAGACGCGAGAAGAAAATAAAAGTATTTCTATGAAATTGTTTTAAAAGCCAGGCAATAGTTTAAAGAAATCTATGTAAGTCTACGTAAAACAAATAACACTAAGCGTATGTTTTTTTACAAACTTGCAAAGTAATGCTGTACACCAAGTATTATTCGTAATATTACTCAAGCTGTTTTGGATTTTTGCACTTCCTGAAATTTATCTTTGTTATATTTCAAAAATTGTAATTTAACTGCAAGAACAATTATGCAGTTATACACTTAGGCACGAAAGGAATACTTTAGTGCAAAAAGTTTTGAAAATATTTGAGAAAAAAATTTGACCTTACATTTTGTAACTAAATTGACAAATTTTGCCATACGCCAGAATGGGGGTAGGGGTACAAAGACATTTATCAAAAACAGTTTGAGACATTCACTTAATATACTTTATTACAAGGAGAATTTTAAGGATAGAAAAACACATTAATAACAAGTTCCTGTTACAGTTCTTTGTTACAGACATATGATGTAATATTTCAATGCTCGTCAAAATATATAAAAAAAAACATTTTTTGTCAGTTTTTATTGAATTTCTTTCTTATATGCACATCAACTCTCATTTTTTATTTTTGCGCTGTAAAACAAAATTCTTAATCATACTGTTGGCAAAATATCTTAAAAACCTTGTTATTGCTTTATCATGAAGAAATCATTGATCAAACATTGAAAAAAATGAATTTTAGTAAAGGAGGCGGGTAAATGATAAGGGGCGTATTATTTATTCAGATGATGAAAAAAATATCACTATCCCTAATTTTTCATCTTTAAGAAAGACAAATAAAATTAATAAAAATGTTAGCCTGTATAAAAACAACGGGTCAATAAAAGTTTTGATTTTGAGCAATGAATCCTCTCTTAAAGCAGTTTTTTTCAACTTTATTCCCGTAAGATTAAGTTACTTGTTCTTTTGAATTGGTTTTATGCACTGCGATCCTGTTTTGTTTAATGAACATAATTTGGAAATAAGTTTCTCCTACAATTTTGATTATGCTCTAAGAAAATATGAGCATAAGAACTCTGCTTTTTCATGTTATCGTGTCTTACATGTTCAAAGTCAGCATACATAATTTCATATACTAGGCATATAGCCAAACATTTTACATTAATCTTTTTTTTTCACCACTAAGTAAATGAAAGAGAAGGACTCATTACTTTGAGATTGCATTCCTGCATGTAAGTTACGTATTCCACCAACTCTGTCGTCACCTTTCTTATTTCTGTGTAAATACAAAAATAATATATTCACTCTCAAAAATACGAAACTAATTTCTGGAAATTGTAACATTTAAACTCTCTGTTTTAAGCATGGTAACATATCTTTTAACATTTTGCAGTTTGTTTTCCGGGATGACTTACAGATTTTTTAAGTTTAGGCATCAACCAGTTCAGAAAAATTCCAAAATATATAGCTACGCCTGCTTTATATTTTTTAAACATAAAATGACAAATAATAACAATCAAATTTTTAATCAAATAAAACGAAGATAGGATAGATACAGCATCACAGTTTTTTTTTTTACAACTTAAGGCAGTGTCTTTTTATTCCTGATTTTGTATGAAACTATAATTAAAAACGTTCTGACTTTTCCTTTCACGAATGACATTGCTGGTATTAAATGTCTGAATGCAGAAGTGCGTAACTTAGTTATAAAAAATCACTAATTATTTAATTGATATCAGCAGATGGCATAATTTGCATCTTTTTGTAGATTATGCACACACTTCATGTTATAACTTCTTTCTATTAATTATATCTGCTCTTAGCTTTCATGTACTAACAAAAAATGCCGGAGTGTTTTTTTTGAGATTGCTAAAATACATGCTTAGATCGATGCGACTCGTTCTAAGGCTGCCAACAGCTGTTTTGTTATTGATGGCTAAATCACACCCCGCAACAATAGTTAGAATTTATATCTGAATATTCTGCACTAGTTGATAATGCACCAATTTCTGAGAAATCTGCTGTAACATACATTTTCCATGTTAATGACATATCTACATTTATTCGACAAATGCTTGTACGAGGATCCTCGTATACTTTACACATTTATGTATATACGTTATTTTTTCAAGTGTAACAAATTCCATAACCATACAGAACGTAACAGAACCATGTATTACTTATAAATTTGATTCATGTAACATAATGTGGTTTACATTCAAGATCGTGTCGCCCTTTTCAGCGGTTAAAAGAAATATATTCAAGTGCAGAAAAATAGTGGTAGCTTTGCATATTTTACGAACGACTGCTGAATGGATGCTTCTTAGTAATAATCTAAATATTAATAATGTGCGAATCAGTCATTGTAAACTGTAGTAATAAAATTTTGCCTTTTATTTTTAAGGTTTACATTATATCTAAATGTGGACCTCTTACTTCATTTTAAATAAATACAGCAAGAGGGCACAACTGATAGCGCTGCATTTAAGTTCGGACGTTGCAGAACAGTGTCTACGGCGCCGACGATAATAAACATAGTGAATTCCTTTTATAAGCCATGAAATAGCTGCTAAAACTATTTCGCACTTACTGGGATCAGTTGTAATAACCGATAAATAGCATGGTAACTTGGCTGTCGAATATGAAAAAAAAAAACAAATCTGAAAAAACACATTTGACATTTTCTGTTCTGTATGATACAATGCTTAAACTTATTATAAAAACTGACTGTCATAACAGTCGGCTTATATATCAAGTTGACTGTGTAGTTACGGATCACATGTGTACAGTTAACTCGATGGATAGCGAAGATATGATTATTATAATAATTTCATTTGATTTTGAAAATTTGGGGTGTTGTATTTTACTACACAAGTACTTACGACAAAATGCAGATAAACATTTTAAAATGTATAATAAATTACCGGATTGGAAGCGATTCAAGTGAGAGAGGTTACAAATCCAATCATAGTACGACGCAATCAAGATTTCAGGAATGCCACTTAAAAGCCTATTGTAGTTTTCATTAAAAAAGTTTTACCTGCTTTTTGTAATTCTATTCATTCAACTTCAAAATATGACAATGTAAACTAACTTCATAGAAACTATGACCGAGAGATTCAGCACAATTTTTGAAACTGTCTCCTCATGTAATTTTCTCAATGCTTCCTACAAAAAAATGATTACAGGAATACTTCATTTCTCATTTCATCAGAATCAAGATTAAATAGAAAATGCAATAAGTATGGAAAATGCAATAAGAATCAAGTTCTTATTCAAATAAATCGCAGAAAAGACGTTGTTAAATATATTTTATGGACGATAACTAAACCGAGTAGAAACGAAAGACAAAAACAAGATTTTCTCTCCGTAAAATGTAATTTCACTAGAAATCTAATAGAAAATATCTGTCGACAGCACGTTTATGTCACGTCGCTAGTTTATTTACTGCAGTATTATAGGACGTTTTGAATTCTTTGTAATTTGTTTTAGGGTGTTTTTGGGGAATAATTGGTCATTATCTTGCAAATACTGCAAGTTTGGCAAGTTTTATATCTTTTCTTGTGCTTAATCAATGATCAAGACTCTTCTTTGTCCAGGCACATGCAGTTTCTGTTTCAATATCAAGCTACCTTGTCATCATACATTTTCCTAAATGAAACACTCTATCCGTAATGTGTAAATGGTAATTATTATTGATAAAGTTATTTGATAAAACTGAATCTCAAAGCAAATAATATGAAAAAGGAAATAATTTGGGCAGATAACTGTTTGCGGAAAACACTTCACTCAAAATGTAAATTGGTACAATTAATGAAACTTGCTGGCACTTTCTGAAATAAATGATTGGTTCATTTATGGGGGTGTCTCAAGACCGATTTAAATGTGTTGGGAGAATTAGCTGAGCAACCAAACCTTAAATAAATAAGGAAGCAATACGTTATTACAATATTGCAAATGATACAATAAATTTTCACCTGAAACCAAATATAAATGACAGCCTTATAGTTACATAGATCGTCGTTTACAAATTAATACATTTTGTGCCAACCTCCTGACAGACTTGTTTTTATGACGTCTTCATGCAACAGTTCACCACAAAACATAACAACTTGAATATCTCACATTGCATTATCAGATTCTTCTTATCGTGTCTAACTCATAAATTCCGAGCCAACTGGCTAAAAGTCGGATTCCATTTGGGCGGGATTACTATAAAACAAGCTTAAGTTGACATTATACGTTCTTATGCTGTTATGTTTAGGCATATGTTTTGATGCTACAACCTTAATGTCAGCTCGTAATAACAGTCTTATTTTTTGCATGCTAGTGGCATTTATTTACTCTTTTTTAAGTCCAGTGTCTGCATTATTGGTACATATATACATTGTAAGTATTGTCATTTGAAGTGTTACACATTTCACAACCCTATAAAACTGTCACAGTATCCCCTTTAAAATTAATTTCTGACATGAAAAGAATGTCGTATTTCCTGTTTCTTCACATTTTAAGAAATATACTCATGTAGTAACTAAGCATATTGTTATCGATTTGAATTAAGGATTCCGAAGTCAGTCGACACACAATAAATAGTTTTTCTTTTATTCAATTACTAAGTATCTCTGCATATTGTGCTTCCGCTAGGCTGAAATTGTGCTGTGTTTCATTCTCACTGAAAAGAAAAATGCAACTTTTACCGATTCTAAAGGCACTTAAGGAAACAAAAGTGTATTAAGCCTTGTTACAGAGATATAATTAATTGCGATTGAGATTGGATTTGATTCCAAGAGGCAATGTCCTGTGATATTACACTAAAAGCATCTTCGAAACAGAACAGTATTAGAATGAATGCATACCGGAATTCCAGTCTTCTGTATGCTAATCGAATACATGTAGTAACAAAAAATATAACGATTGCTTCATTAATCAAAATTGTAATAAACGTAGTTATTATATACCTATTAATGTTTAATCTGAACTTCTTTAGTATTTGTTCAGTACATTACAACATTATCAATTTTTCCGTATCATATGAAATAAGCCGTATCTTAGCTGTACATCGTGTAGGTTGTACACATATGCATATTCATATAATATTCGAAATCCTAAATGTCGAAAACTAGACCTACGCTGCTGCAGTAAAATTAGTTTGGTTTTATTGTCGTCACATTGCTTTTTAAGTCACATTTGAAGACATGATTACAATGCATTTTTCGCATACAAAAACGAGATAGATGATTTACATATTGCATTTACTTTTTATTTCTGTTGTTTTATACACGGAAGATTTAAGTGACGTCATGGACGTCATATAAACGTGACACGGATGTTGACTTTAAGCAATTTATAGCACATATAAATGATTATATAATAGTTTACATGACGTCCGGTAAAGGTATGTCATAAATGGAATACTATAACGGTCGGTTAGTCTGCGGGTGTATCTTTCTCGTTGACTGCATAATGCAAGATCACACTCGAGGCCCCAACGCCCGTGTGATCCGGATCTATACAGCCAACTTAAAAGATACGACCCAGCAGATTAACCGACTGTTACAATATTCCGTTTTATTAGCACTTGCAATGTACAACTTTTTGTCGAATATCATACCGTTCTTTTGTTCAGTTTAATAAAGGAAATGTTTTTTAGTTTTTGTTTGCATTTATAAATGCAACTCATTTTCGATAACTGTGTAACTATATTTTTTACACATTTTGTAGTTTGATAGATCATAGTTACTGTATCACTTATTGAAAACATGCAAATAAACATGAATTATTCATTTTTACTTTTGTTGATAAGCGGTGTAAAATTCTTATGTAGGTTGCGCCTGAGTAACACTAAAATTTCACTCGCCAAAATTTTCAAAGATTTGTTTCTCTCTTATTATGAGTAAAACGAATGTAACCTTATACGTTTTCCGGGTATACAATCATTTTAAGTTATAAACTCACACAATTTCTATCCATGGGTAACAGAAAGTACACATAGACCCTTCCGTAGGTAAAGTGCATATTTTCAATGTGGACTTTTCACTTTAAACAACACGTTTCAAATTTGCAATGGAATGGAACACATTTTGAAAATTACTTTTGTTAATATAATGTCATTCTAAAAAGGTGTATTTGTGTCTTACTTACTATTTGCAAAGCCAATAGTCGAATTCGTTTTAAACGAATAAGTCATATACGCTAAAACGTTCTCATATTTCGAGGAAAGAGAAACATTTGTTGCTGTTTTTCTTTCTCATTTTACATTGAAACATGTTGTAAGACCATATGTATAGGTTATAGGTCTATATTACAGGAATAAACAAATTTATTGCGAGGGAGCGTTAGCGAACCGATGCAATAA
>JAUMHA010410035.1:0-10798 GCA_032359765.1 Saxidomus gigantea | reverse complement strand
CGAGATGATATGATCATCATTTCAACATACAGAAGGTGTGATACATGTATAATGTTGAATAACTTAAAGTTATCTGAAAAAAAAATATATGAACTAAAAGCAACGTAAAAATACTGAGCGAGAAAGATTGAAATATCTTTGTCCAAAAATAGTTTTATCAAGTCCACAAACTGACTTTTGCCACCAAAGTCAAAAATTATCATACAAAATAGCATAAAGTGTCTCAATGGAGAAGGAAGATAACCTTTTTGTTATTGAAACATAAAATAAATATGTTACACTAGCAAAACAAGGTAGAAATAGAAACACATAAAGGAGTGTCTTACATCCAAAGAAACATTCTAAAGTGCACGGTGTATTGAAAGTTGGTACACAAAAACGAAAATTGAAGAATAACTGGTACATGTAAAAGTATTCCTTGCGATTGCTTTATAAGCTCTATTTTGATAGGTAATGATGTTCAACATATTTCAATTAAATCAAACGACAGAGCTTTTATTGACACAGATCATTGTTGCAGTATATTGCTAGTTCGTTAGTGGGTTCGTAAATTGCTTCAAACATTTACTGGTAATTTAGAGACCATGATACATAAAATGTTTTAGAATGTACAAAGAATCATGGGTGAAATTTCTGCATTGCAATTCTCCATCAACGTGAACAGTTATACTGAATGTTGACTTGATATAAAATGTTGTAAATTTTCAGACCCACATTCAAACTTGACCTAATTTTTTAAAACAATCATATTGACTAAGTTTCATGCATATCCATGGAAAATGCAACCTATATTGTGTAAACAAGGTTTTTCTATGATTTGACCCCGTGACTTAGTTTTTGGCCCTAGATAATCCTTATTTAAATTCGATCTAGATTTTACTAAGCTTATCATTCATGAATATTCAATAACAAATGCAACCTTTATTGCATGCACAAGACTGTTTTTATTTTACCCTGCTACCTACCTCAAGACCTGATCACACCATTCCACAGCTAGTGCATAATGATTATCATTCTGACAAAATTTCATGAATATTCAATAAAAAATGCAACCTTTATCGCATGCACAAGACTTTTTTTATTTTACCCTGCTATCTACCTCAAGACCAGATCACACCATTCCACAGCTAGTGCATAATGTAGTCAATCCATTGAAACTATAACTTGAAATAATTCAAGGCAAAATTATCTAAACCTTTGAAAAACATAACGAAATGTCACCTTTTTCTTTTCCATTGAATGAGCCTCGGTTTGTTACATGCAAACAATATTCTGTTTCTCAAGTTGAAAAATATAATTTTTAACGTCCACCAGTTGTGTTGGATCAGCGCTCTTCTCCAAACAGTTAGATTGTATAAAAGTGGACTCCGCCAGGCAGTGGTATATGTACGCAGCAATTTGTGATTACTGTATGATCTAAAATGCAAAAAAGTAACATACTTAAAGCCACGTATTCCAATATCAGAATCTGTGAAAATGATAGATACTGAAGACCGCACTGAAAGCCAAAAAAAAAAGAAGCATGGCCATTAGTATGTTTTAGTTTAAGCCAACAAAACTGGTTAAATCATATAGACTGTTAAAATGATGCAACTTATTTTCATGCTCCCGGAAGTCGAATCGTTGTCTTTAAATCTATGTTGGATTTTAATCAAACGTTCCGGGAAACATCAGTGTGAAGTCTTGTGCATATTGCAATTTGGGGTCATCAAGAGAAAAGTTAAGATTAAGGTGGCCTGGAACTTGATATTCTTCTCTGCCCTTCTTCTCCAAGACCCCTCGTTTGATTTTCATCAAACTTTTAGGGAAGCATGAGTATGAAGTAGTGTTGTGTTGGGTTATTGCTAAAGACCTATGAATGGCTCTTATGACTCTCGGGTCAGTGTGTCAATAGTCAAGATCACTTTGGGGATCAGTTTCAGAATGTGTGGTCAGAGGAGACATATATTTTTCACAAAACATTTTTCTAGTTGTATAAAATGCTTTGACAATAGCTCGATTAACACTGTCTACTCATGTACACTAAAGCTACAATGGTTGGGAAAAGGTCTCCTTTCACTGACCAAATAAGGTCCTATATCAAGAACCGCTGTATTTTTGGTATACAGGCGAAAGACACATTTGATGAAATATGTCGTGTTTATAGGAACAATGAACATTCTTTTCATCTGTCACACGGTGGTGTAAGGAATTTAAAATTGTTGTAAATTTAGTAAAAGATGCGCCTCATGCACGCCGTCCAAACACTGCAACTTCGCCAAAAATAGTTGAAAAAAACAAAATATGGGCAACCAAAGGAAGCCAAAGACCTTGCATTGCAAAACGCACCATGGGCGTCAAAAAGGTAATGTATGAAACTGTTTTACAAATCAAGGTCCTGCTATTGAAATTGCTGTACGAAAGGTAAATCGCCAGATCCTGCCCATTGTGACTTTTTCCTATTTCCGGGGCTCAAAAAACACCTTGCTGGAAAAAAATATCAAACGCGCAAAAATCTCGGTTCGGCTATCTTCCAGTGTCTGAACAGTATACCTCGAAAAGATTATGAAAAAGCCTTTAAAAGTTGAATTAAAAGACTAAAACTGTGTATATCACATGGTGGTGAGTATTTTGAAGGACTGAGATAATTATTTTGGCATTGTTTGTTAAGCACTTCTGAAAATTGACCTAGTTGCATTCCTATTTGAACACCCCTCGTATTATTTATATGTCTATGTTTTATTTTCTGCCCGGTAGTAAATTAGAGAAACAGGAAGGAGCTACGTCCGTATCCGAAACTCTTTCTACTTTCTTGGTGCTTTACTTAGTGCAAAGCACTCAAATTGACTATTTAAATATACCATAGGAATATTATAATTATTCATCAATCAGGTTATAATATATTCTCAGTTTCGCCAATAGTATATGGATTCAATAAACGCTTATATTGTTGCAACACTCCATCGTAGTACACGATAAGACGTGTACTTTTATATAGTTACTCATATACTTAAATGTGGACCAAAAAATACTTGCCATTAATTATCTTAGATATCATCTAAAGATTTCGTCAGTAAAACAGGCAATATAAGTTGAACAAATGATTTATGAATTTAAGCTCAGCTCAAGAGCAGTTCATATATTCTCAGATATGTTTCTCTGCAGTCAATTTTAAACAACAATCAGAATAATTTGCATGATACGAACTTAATACCTAAGTCTATAGTAAACATATTTAAAAGGTTGCAATGGTTTCTTTTTTTCCCATAGATTCATCCTGTTTGTAATTGTCTACAAAATAGCGAAGTCTTTATTTGAATCAGTTTTACTATTGCTTTCCTGACAGTTGACCATAATGGACTGTAATTGTAGATTAAGTTCGGAATAACAGAACCGGTGTATGTCAGAGTGAATCAAAACGTTCAGCTTACTTTATGCATAAGTAAAAATACAAATATGTGTGAATCCGAAAAAAATGAAGACCAAATAATTTTATAATGAAAATCATCTGATGTTTCTTTTCAAACTGGGATATATTTTCAAGTTTCTGATATTGGCCTTAAAAAAAGCAAGCATCAGCTCTCATCATGGCACATCTTATTTGATGATACTTATGGAAGACGATGGCAGTGTTCCTATTTTAAAGTCTAAACTCCTCGGGCTTTATCTAGCGAGGCTGTCTTAATGGTTCCGATATAATCTTAATTGATCTTTTTAAAGAATGGAAACTTATTTTAACACTCTTTTACATCAACAGTAAGTCATTTAAAACACATTAAGGAACAGCTGACTGAATGGTTATTGTGTTTTTATCATGTTAGTGAACCTTCATAAAGGCTCTACGCCTGCTGTATGTTACTAAAATGCTCGTTTTGTTTTTAAATTGTAACATATTTAAATGTTTTCATTGTTGGACTGACATAAACATACATTAAAGCTCAATATGTCACCTGTCATCTGATGATACTAATGGAATACTATGAATATCTCTAATTTCCCTTCTTACTTGTGTGAGATACGTGATGGTATTTATGGTTCATGTTTAAACTCACTTCATCTTTCTGACAAAAGAAAATTCTCATGTTTCTATCTTTTCACCCTCAGGCAGTCATCAAAAAGCCATTTGAAAGACATTAATGACAGCTGGAAAAACAGTCATTTGTGTTATTTCGACGTTCTCTTTTCATTTTAAAATAAAATGTGGTTGAAATGAAAAACATGTACAATGTTTAAGTGCTTCAGTTTTCTTCCGCTAGTTTATCGTGGTATTTGAGAAAAAATACTATTCATATTTTAGTTCAAATATTTAAGACAATCCACATGTAACCATAACGTTAGTTTATGATGAGAGATTAATAACATTACATAGTCAGCTAAAAATGACTAAGCCGTATGACACAGAAATGAGCGTCATGAGAGAGTCCAGTGTAAGTATATGTCAGTTTGTATACTTAAAACATTGGTCATTAGCATAAAAGAACATCACAGTTGACAGTGAATCATCTAGACTTTGTTAGCTTTTTCAGACATACAAACTATGTGTTGATAGTGAAGGACATATTTAAGAATCTTTGAAACACCATGTGCATGTTCTGAAATACAAATGAATTCCCCTCGTTAGTGCTTTTGTCGCTTCTTCAAATATGTCAGTCTGCATATATTATTTATTGCCATATCATTGAAAAAATACATCGCTATATTTTTAGAATTTTCATTCGATATAAAAAGATATTTCAAGATCGAATATGGTCAAGTTCTCTTGGTAAGTTATCTTTCTGTTTATATAACAGATATAAGAAATTTTACGATCTAAGTGTTTAAAAGACTTAACCCAGTTCTTAATGATACACTACATGCTTAAACCGTATATGATTTTAAGTTTCACATGCAAACTATCACTTCCTTTTGTATTTTTCAAACGGGTACGAAATGGCCGTACTCATTATTATGTAATCTACTAGCTTACGGTTTGATAAATAAAAGATGAAAGTCCATACAGATTTATTAATTTTGTCTTTAGTTTTTTAGTAAAACATATGCAAACTACATCGTAAACAGTAAAAATGCCCCAAAAAGGTATATCTATTCACAAACAGTGCTTTATGTATCTTTTAAAAAAAATGTTGACGTGTCTTTCCCCCCCTTTCTTTTCTCCATAAAGGGATATGTCATTTCGCCTTACAGACGGTAAAAGATTGTTTTCCTTCAATTATAGGGCCATACTTAGCACTGATCAGCGTCTTAACGGTAATTTATTGTTGTCTCCTAGATTTGATTTTTAAAACGGACATCATGTTTACCGTTTTTGTATAACTAATGGTGTTTTGAATGCATGTCGTACATTATTTCAATATTTGTGCGAAGGTTTATTATATTCTGAGTCGGCGACCCAATTTCATTTAAACTACACGACAGTGGTGACAGAGAACTGTAACATGAACTTGTTATTACTGTGTTTATACAGTAGTCGGAATGTAGCAGTTGTCACACGGAGTGCACGATACATGCACGGTGTACGCACGATACACGCACGTTAGACGCACGTTCACTAAATACATGATGAGCGGTACAGAACGATACACGATATACACGATGTACGAATCGCACGCTACACGCTACGCATAAACGAAGTATACGTTATACGATCACTTTGGGCTTTCACATTTTATCTAAATTTATATCTTTTTTTCCAAGGATTTTTGTTTTACTTTTTCATATTCACTTAGATTTTTCTGTAACATTTGTTGTCGTAAGGCATTTTATTCAGACCGAAAGAATCAGATCAATTGGAAACTTTGCACCTTCACAATGAAAAATAACATCAATAAGTGTCAAATTCTACAATTTTCATATCACAGTATATGTCAAATTTGAACACCTGTCGGAGTACATTTGGGCGGAAATTGATTCCGATATGCGCGAAAATGGGCGTAATTAAAGATACTGCATATTCTGTAAGACCTTGGCATATAAATGTTCAAATACAATATCTTATACTTGAACATTAAATAGATAGTTTGATGGGTGTCAAGTGGGTGGGGTAAATTGACATTGAGTAAAATAGCTTGACATGGCGTTTTCGAATGAATCAGCATTTAAAACAGGGTTTTTAGTGGTACAGTTGTGATGATTATATGGCCCCTACTTTTGATCAATGTTTTAATAGAACAAGTTTTGAACATTTTTTAGGTTTTATCTTGTAGGCCGAAAGAGAAAATTGTCCCTCTAGAAATCTAAGATTATTCAAAGAGAAGGGAACATAATTAAATGCTGCAGTCCCATAGCCTTTATACTGATGAAACTGTTTATGTAAAATATGCCGTAAGATAAATTAAATATGGAATTTACATCATTCTTCTGCCAAGGAACTACCCATCCATTGTATCTTCTTCATCATCAGTATGTCAAATATACATATAATTCCATATAAAATAATTTTATATATTATTATATGTTACATGTACATATGTATTGCATCCATATATGGAATCTTGAGACTGTATAATCTAGGTTGGGTGATGTGTCCTCTCCAGGGTTCTAATTGAATATGCTATCCACCACTGGATGCCGAGTTATGGCATGCACATGGACCATTCCATTATTCTACATAGGGTCCAAAATAATTTTGCAAATAAGTTTTAACCTGTTTTTGGTTCAAATCTTAGAAAGTTTAACAAATTTTATCTCAAAATGGTTGAGAAAAGTTATAATACAAAACAGTATTTTTTATTTTACTTTAAATTTACATTACTGTTGCAAACAAGGGCAGTTATATTACTACCTCCATATAGAATTACCCAAACAACCTTGACATGGGTTCTAAATCTAACAGAATGGTAGCTGTGACATAAAGTCTATATGTAACTGTGTGCAAAAAAATAAACAACATTGAAATAAAAATGAACTGTAAAAGCCTTCTTCACTCTATAAAATATCACTGAGAGTGTCATTTTTCATATGTGTTTTTTATAAACCCCACCTATAGAATAGGCCCACTAAAACTAAATTTAAAGTAGCATGATATAAAACTAAATATATAATTAATCGCCATAGTCCACAGTACATAAATACGTTTTAACAGAGCTTTTTTGGAGATTAATTTATTACACACTTGAGATATTAGGAATTCCCAGGAAGTGTGTTGTCAATTAATACACCTAGTAATTTATGCACCTCTACGCTTTCAATAGCGACATTTTCTATTGATAAACGTTACTCACGAGTACGTTTCAGCTTGTATTGTTTAGTCACCAACATGCATTTAGATTTGCACAGGTTCAGTGACATATTGTTTAATTTACACCAGCTATCGACTTCGGTTTAGTTGTCTTGAAGTGCGTTTTCAATTATGTTTATGTTATAATCAGATTTGTGGATTGTAGAGTCGTCAGCGTACATGTCAATGCTTATTGAATTTGAAGAAAGGGCTATATCATTTATATAGACCAGAAACAAGAGCGATCATAAAATTGGGCCTTTGGGAACACCAGAATGAACGGATAACTTTTCCGAAATTACATTATTCAGTTTTATTTTTTGTGTTTTGCCGCTTAGATAAGATTCAAAGAGTTTACTTGCGCTATTTGAGAAATCTGATGATCAACGAGGTCAAATGCTTTTCGTTAATCTAAAAGAAACTGCACCTTCATATTTACCAGAGTCGATGAGTAATATAATCGCCACAGTATTTTATTAGTTTCGGGCCTAAATTATCAAGGCCTGTTGATTTCGTTACATCCAAAGTATCGATAATCAATTTTACTTCACATTGTGTAAGTAACTCTACTTTTGTGTTTTATTTTTTGGTAAAGTTTTCTTTATTAAATTTAGTTTCTGTATTATATTCGAAATATTGATGAAATGTTCATTCATTGCATGAGAATGTTTTCTTCATCTTCAATAATACGGTGATTATAATTGAGTGATTTGGATAAGGTGGTGCTGTTTTGCGAGGAATTATCAATGTTAATGATGTATTTCAGTGTTTTCCAAATATGAGATGGACTTTGCTTTTCCTCTACCCCTTTCTCATAAAAAATGTCTGGCTTTTCTATATAAGCGTTGTTACTTTATTTCTCAAAATTTTATATATTCTAAAATCTTTCTGTTTGAGATGTTTATTTCATTCGTATATTGCTTGCTTAATTTCATCATTAAACCAACCTGGTTGCGCATACTGTTTTACCCTTTTTAATTTAAGAGGGGCTTGTTTCGATAATATACCATTAAGTATATCATAAAAAAGGATAAGTTGATCATAAGAATTAAATAATGATTCTATATCAGAGAACTCAACACCAGCTAATGTGTGTCGGAACGCATCTTCATCAAAAAAAAAAATTATAATATCGATATTGTATATGTAAGTGTGTGTTACTCTTATCACGAGCTGGCTTAAATAGACGGGCAAAACTCACTGGATAACGATCACTTAAGCTTAGAGATGATACAACATCTTTTACAAGGTCTGATTTGGTCGTGTATATGTGAACAATAATGCTCGAACTAGATTGTGTAACTCTTGTAAGTGATTTTACCATTTGTTTTAGTCAAAACTTTTCAGTTAGAATGTACCATTTGTTGTATTTGTTGATAATTTTTGTGGGACTGAAGTAAATGTTTATGTCGCCTAAAATATATGTCTCATAATTTAAGTGATCTGCATAATCAAACTGTTGCTAATAATGTTCAATCCAAGTCTGTTTTGAAATGGTTGGTCTGTAGATAAACTTTAACAGAAAAGGTTTATTATAAGGGAACTTAATTTCCAGCCAAATTCATTCAATATCATTTAGTTCAATGTCATGTCGACGGGTATATGGAACATCATTTGATATATATACCAATAAACATCCTCCTTTCTTTTGGCTTTTTTCTATCTTTCCGTTCAAAATTGTATTTGTTTATGAACAAATATGGATAACTAAAAGTGTCTGATAAAAAAGTTTCAGATAATCCTAAAATCGTATTTGGTGCATACATATACGTATAATGACAGATGATATTATATTTCGTCAAATTTTGGAAGAATGTGTTGAATACTTAAATGATATGTACGTAGACCCTTCATAATTTTCCAAAATACTTAATTATCATCAGCAGCAGCAATATTATTGTTGTTGTTCTTCTTCTTATAATCATTATCATTATTATTGTTGTTGTTGTTGTTGATTTTGTTGTTGTTGTAATTGTTGTTGTTGTTAACTTTTTTTAATACTAAGATTATTTTGTCATCGTTCTTTGTATTAAAGTTATTCACATAGATTGTTAATTGAGCTGTCGAATTGAGAATTGCTTTTCCTGAATTTTATTTCTATTTGCTAGACTTGCATTGTTACAGTATTATTATAGGATAAATTAGAGAATACGAATACATATATATCAAGTAGCAAACATCTTAATAACAAAATTACAACATAAAATCGAGATTCAAAGTGTGCCTGTGTATCACTTAACAAACTATGATCAACTTGAAAATAATTACCGAATGTTTGAAAGTAAACGCCTTGGTTTGTTATGAAATGCCTATAAATATGGTCATGATAATAATAATTTGGTTTAACTACACCAACGGAGTGAGATTTTCCGGTTTTACATGGCACAATGTAACAAATACATTTTTTGTTGCATTTGCAACACAGTTCTTTTAAATGATCATACTAATTAATATTACTTAAAAGTTTCCTGCCTGAATAACCTACATTACTGTAAGTCCTGTAATGGTCGCTATTTCTATTTCCTGTAAAGTTCATATTAATTGGCAATGTACACTCGCGGGAATAGTGGTCATATTCCCCACAATGAACACAGTACATGTATGTCCTCACGTTATCGTTTCGTCGTCTGCTGTATGAGCTTCCGGTTTGTTGTCCAGTTGATCGATCCCTTAGTCTACAGTCTTTAGAAGAGTGAGTGTGCATATTACAGATATAACAATAAGCACGATTTTGATTTTGACTCCTTCTTGCTGTCTCAGCAATAGAGATACTTTCCGCATGCGGGTACGATTTTCTCTTATTGATTGGAATAGCCTTGTTCATACATGAAACCAGTCTTTGTGTTCAATAAATTTTCAAATGAATGCCATCTTTAACGTAAACGTTTTTGGCAACATTTCCGTCTTCGAATATAAAGGACTGGAACACATCATTTAAGTTGATCTCCTCATTCCGTGCCAGTTGTTTAAGAGCGTCATTCAGCGGTACTACATCTTTATCGTCTCTTGGAAACAGCGTACACAAATACATATCTATTTTCTTTCGTTTCAGATTTTTAATAACACGTTGTAGATTTGTGTATGTTGATTCCACGCTTCTTGAATTTTCATCATTTCCTCCGACATAAATCACAACAGAACTGCATTCTCGAATATCCCAGTTACTTAGTGTCCATGAAACAAACGTTGAATTGACTCCTGGAATGCATTGTAAATCAATGTTTTGAGAGAGTCCGCGGGTGTTGATTCCCCTCAATGTGGAGTCGCCAATTTGAAGTGTTTTTTTTCAGATTTGGTAACCGCCATTATTGTTTTCAGAATCAAATGAATTTGCTTGTTCGTTTGAGCTTGCTGGTATATTTGAAGGTAACGTTTTTTGCGTACTCTCGGATGATTTGTTGGATGACCTCTCGTGAACGAATTCTCGCCTAATTGAGTTTTCGTTGCACGTGGAAACGGACTGTGTTGTTGCATTTGTGTTCACTTCCGGTATGCTGTCTGAGCGAGGTATCTGTTTTTCGGTCCCGTATGTGTTGTTGAATCATCTTTAGTGTATCATTAACCGACTTCCGTTTGATTGGACACATCACTGCGGAGTTTCTC
>JAUMHA010410024.1:0-10799 GCA_032359765.1 Saxidomus gigantea | reverse complement strand
ATACAAACAGAAAAATATGATACTCTATGACCCGTGGCAAGACCCTTAAAATTCTCGTCTTGACTATTAAAAATTTGAATAATTTGACACTTGAACAGTTAGACCATTGAGTTTCAATCCTACTGAACACCCTGTCAAAATAACAAAATTTGAAGGCCTAACATCAGTAATGTAGCATTTTAGTTAAAGCTAAAGGTTATCCATAAATCCCTTGTACAGTTTACAGTAATATGTTATAGGAAAAAGTAACCTTTGGTCTGGAATTAGAATAAAAGGTGAAATTTTCTGTGGTATACTTTCAGTACCAGCTTCCAAAAAGAGCAGAGTAGAATTTGACCAATTGGATGAAGATGAGCTGTGGGGTGATGACCTTGTACCATCACCGAAGGTCAAAGGTCTCCATGGTGGCAAAGTAACAAAGGTCAAGGAGGTGGTACAGGAAGTTGAAGCACCACCTTCTCCTGACAGAAGAATTATGGAGAAGATATTAGAACATAGGAACAGACAGACAGTCAAGGAACTCAAGATGGACAGTCAACAGAGTAGGAATGAAGTAGGAGCTGAAGGTACAATTTGGTTGACATATGATATATCTTGTGGATAAAACAGTAGAAGGATCTTTTATGACATATTTATAGAGAACTCGCATATCCAGACTTTGAGATTAAGTGTGATAGACTTTATTTTATGTGTTTGTTTTGTGCATAACCTACCATTTATAGATCCCCCATTGTTAAACTTTGCATTTGGTCTTACCACTGGCTGTATGGGCCAGTCAGAGAATAGGATTGTTGACAAGTCTTCTGCAAAACTGTTATAAATACAGGCACACAAAAAAACCATAAATACAGGCACACAAAAAAGAACAAATGTGAAGCAATTCATGGCAGAAATTTGATTTTAATGATGCACAGTTTTTTGTGTGCTGCTAGTGTTTACTAGAATTTACATTGTGCTAATTGATAGGCCTACTTTGTAAACATCAAATTGTTGTTTGGCAAAGCACAATCCTAAGATATACGCCCTACTGTAATAGATCATAAGTCATGGTATATGTTTTGAATCAAAGTTTTGCGGAAAACTTTCAGATTACGATTTTGAACGCCAGAGAGTATTTAAAAGGATTCCTACCACATTATACCTACCTACGACTGGAACAGAGGGTAACCGTGTGTATATGGAAGTGAAGGAGGATATAGACTACAATAAACAGGTAAATAGAAAAATGTCTCGGCAGTGCATGGCTGGTACCTGGCAGAGCACTTGTGCATTGCAGCATGTTAAAAATTATCAAATCTTCAATA
The DNA here is from genome assembly GCA_032359765.1 of Saxidomus gigantea. Lineage (NCBI taxonomy): Eukaryota > Metazoa > Mollusca > Bivalvia > Venerida > Veneridae > Saxidomus > Saxidomus gigantea. Next base: position 9,495 of record JAUMHA010410024.1, on the reverse strand, counting down.
GATATAGTTTATAGTGATGATGTTATTACACACAATCACAGACTTTGAGAGAATTGTCATAATAAAAGTTTTTTTGCTGAAGTTAGAATTGATGCATTGTTACAATAGGACATGAAGTGCATGCTGTATAAATAATACGCTAATCAAATTTACGGCATGTCTGTGTTTATGTTTATTCCGCGGTGTGGAAAAAAATGTGGCCGAATTTTGTCCACAAATGTTTAGGGTCGGTGGCAAAAAAAATGGGGACGGTCTGGTTACCGGAAACGAGAATTTTTTTTTTTTAGGCCTAACAATCGAGTAGAAAAGTTACATTAAAAAGGCAATGTGTGACGGGATATTCACCAATCACCATCACCAATATCTTACATCTATGTGATGCTATCTTTTGTTATAATTGATCAGTGATTGCGTAACAAATTTTGTGTACAATGTTTCAGTTTGAGAAAGTTGGGATGACATTAAAAGGATCCAATCTGCTTGGTGTACCTATTGCTGTATTAAGGGAACAACTGGAAGATGAGGTATGGATACAATGTCTCCTAGTTAAAGCTGTTCTACTTACTAGCACACTTGCTCGGTTATTTTCTGCCATTAAAATCACAATTTAGGCACAGTCATGATGAAAAACATGTATTTTTCTGTTACGGATAATAACACATTTTTATATGCCTGAAGGAATGTATTATGGGAACACAAATGGCAGGCGGATGGGCAGGCGGTGGTGTCCACATGTTCTCTCTCTAAGTCAAATAGTTCTCATCTGATCTTCACCAAACTTGCTGAACATATTTGTTGGCATAATGTCTCGGCCAAGGTCTATAACCAGCCAAATCGACTTAGGCACTTTTGAATTATCCTTGTCCCTTGAATTAGCCTTGTCCTCTCTCTAAGTCAAACAGTTTTCATCTGATCTTCACCAAACTTGCTGAACATATTTGTTGGAATAATATCTAGGCCAAGTGTTATAACCAGCCAAATTGACCCAGGCACTTTTGGATTATGGCCTTTGAACTATGCAAAATTGGCCAAATTACCCTTGTCCGATCTTCACCAAACTTGCTGAAAATGTTTGTTGGGATGATATTTAGGCCAAGTTTGATAACCAGCCAAATCACCATAGGCACTTTTGGATTATGGCCCTTGAATTATCGAAAAATGAAATTAGCCTTCTCAGTTCTATAGTTCAAACAGGCTTTACAAATCTATGAAATAACGGATAGCGAGTTATTCCTCTCTGATGGGCATATTTTGTGACAGTTTGGCACTCTTGTTCTTTTTAATACTGATAAAAACACATCATTTTATTTAACTGAAAAAATGCTAACAATTGGGGAATTAATTATCTGGAGCATTTGTCATTCCTAACACAATTTACTTACTTGACTTTCGTGATCACAACCTTGTTCATATTCTGAGTTTGAAGTCTGGATATAGTGTTATAGTACTATGGTCATTTCAGAGACGAACAATGTTATTGGCAGAGACACAGAGACTGAGTGATGAAGTGCGCAGGTTTGTACCTTTTTGTATGTCCCTGATATAGTCTGTTCTTGTTATGACAGTTTGTTTCATCTAAAGTTTCTGTAAACTGTAATGTTAAACTATTTTGAGCATAATCATGCACCACCACTGGATGAATCACAGGGACCTCAGAAAATGTTGTGGGTAGTCTTTTATCACAGGTGTACATATACTTGTTTCACCCTCTTGTCAAAGTTGTTTCATTAGTAGCCTTTTATCACTTTTATGTTATTCTCCCGGGAGAAGTATGACTTGCAGGGCTGTTTCCTCTTGATGTTTTGCTTCACCACAGCATTAAAAAAGTTTAACTGAACTGCTGTTTAAGAGTTCCCTGTTGGTCAAGTTTTGGTCCTATTCTTTTACAAGTTACAAGAATAATATAAGGTAAAGCTGTACCTCGTAGTGTGTATGTAGTATGTAGTTGGTTGTTATTGTTTGTGTATATGAACAGGCAGTTAGAGGAGGATGACCAGGGGTTTATGGATGATGAGGAAGATGAGGACAAGGAAAATCATGCACCACCAATAGATGAGCCACAGGGACCTCAGAAATTGTTGTGGGTAGAGAAATACACACCCCAGAGATACACAGATCTATTGAGTGAAGAAGTAAGTATTCTATCCAGTTATAATACTCCTTTTTAAAAAAATGTTGGGCATGCAGGAGTGGTCCTAGTGTAAGGATAGGAGAGGTGGGCTCGGACCTACATAGTCATAAGTCATTGATACTGTATAACAGAACTAAAATAAGATTTAAAACTTTTCCAAGTTCAGATGTGGAAATAATAGGAAAGATGGGCTTGTACAATAATTATAGGCATTGGAATCCTATAATAGACAAATGATAGAACTGAAATAATTAGGATTTGGAATTTGTCTTGCATATGAAAAATATGAAAAAGACATCTTAACTGGTGTTACATGTAAAATAACACAAAACTTGTATTTAGGCAAGTGATGCACAAGTTTTTGTTTGGAAAGTGCCTGCCAGTGAGCAAAAATGAGTTCCGAGAAATGTCTTCTGAAATCATTCATAATAATTGGAAATGACTAAGTAAATGTTGTACTGTCTACACGGGTTTCTCTTGCCTCATTCTCTGGTGTTGTTGATGGGGAAGGACTTCAATATTAAGATCTCAGTATACATGATAATATATATTTGAACTGGAAAACCTAAAGACATTGAACACTACATCCCAGCTTACAGTGCTTGTAACCAGACAATGTTACCAAAACCTTTCAGGTATTTTGTTTAAGTTGTTGATAATTACAGCATGTATATAGAATTCTTGTATTTCAGAACATCAACCGTTCCTTATTACACTGGCTAAAGATGTGGGACTACGTTGTATTTGATAAAGAAATGCCGGTCAAACAAAAGGAGAAGAAAAAGGAGGAAAATAAGAAATATAAAAAGAAAAATCAGCCAGAAGTTTTGGATGAACTTGATCAGTATAAAAGACCATTGCAAAAGGTAGAATTTGCCACTTTAATTTTTCTAAATAAGACTACAGTTATCTTGTTATTTTTGAAAATGTTCTTTAATCCATTCACGTTAAAAGGTCCATTACTAAGACCAACTTAAATTTTCTTTTAAATCTAGAATTGTAACGGGCATCTTGTTAGAAGGAAAAATATGACATACTGCATCGAATGTGACCATATTGTGTATATTTGAGTTTAACAAAAGAATTAATAAATTATATTAAGCCTTTTCAAAAACGAAAGTAGGTTTTCCAGTTTTCAAATATCTTTGTAATTTTCCAGAAGTCTCCTAGAGAGAGGTTGTATATAGGTTGTACATAAATAAGCATGCCTATTTTGAACTACAGCTCAAAGAACTTTACTCCCAATGATATGCAACGTATATCTCTGACTGTTTACAACATGCGATAAAGTGAAAGTAGATCAAAAAGACCACCCAGGTCAATCTAAGGAAATACAAAACATTCACTGGTTTTTCTGCAGCAGTATTTCAAACAGGGAAATTCTTCATGGCTATTGTAAAGTTTAGAAGCCAGTTTCAAACTGTATTTCCCTGTTACAATTTCAGATTTAAAAGAAAATTCAATTTAGTCTTAGTAATGGACCTTTAATTGAAGACAGTGTGGAGAATTATTGTATGGAGAAATTAGAAAATGCAGCAGTCACTTATATTTTCAGGTTACGTTATTATGTGGCCCACCAGGATTAGGAAAGACAACTCTAGCTCACATCATAGCCAAACATGCAGGATATAATGTTGTGGAAATGAACGCTAGGTATGTCACACTAACATTCATTTTCTTATTATTAGCTCACCTGGCAAAATATGCCAGGGTGAACTATATAAGGACAACTCGCCTACGTCGTCCATCCATCCATCTTTTCCATCACGACTTCTCTGAAACCACTTTGTCAGTGTTAATGAAACTTGGCTGGGATGTTCCATGCTCTATCTGTTCAAAGAATTCAATTCCATGTAGAACTCTTGTTGCTTCAATTGCATGCAGAACTCTTGTTGCTATGGCAACAAATAGGAAAAACTTTATAAGTCTTCTTTTCTGAAATCACAATGCCTAGAGTTTAGATGCCTTGTTGATCTCTACCAAGAATGTTAAACAAGCTTAAAAAATATTCTATGAAACAGCACGGCCTAGAGCTTAGATATTTAGCATGTGGCATTGCATAGTAGACCTCTTCCATGATTGTTCAATTCATGACTCCCAGGTCAAAATTGGGTGGGGTAGGGGGCGGTCACTTGATTTTACATATGATTATGTTTAAAACGTCTTCTCTGAAACCACATGGGCTGGAGGCTAAATATGTAGCATATCCTGGTGGACCATTACTAAGATTGTAACCCATGGGTCAAAATTGACTTAGGGGTCATGTGATTTCACATAGGCTTATATAGGGAAACTTCAAGTAGTTGAAAACCACAAGGCCCAGAGCTTAGATATTTGAATTATAGAATTGTGTAGTAGACATCTACAAATGCTGTTCAAATCATGACACACGGGGGTCCCTAGGTCAAAATTGACCCTTCCTGTGATGTGATTGTTGACATTGTACGGTAGCCAGGTGAGCGATACCAGGCTGTCTTGGACCTCTTGTCGTTTTAAGCTCATACTTTGTTATGAAATACTCTGATTGATATAACTTGTGTAATTTCCTTCACTGCTGCCTACCAAGATGAAAGATCCTGCTCTCTATTCCATTTAGGTGATTTATTCAATGCATGAATTTTTATGTTCTTAAGCTGGAGGCAGTCAAATTTAAATATGTTTTCTGAATTTATTACGCCCAACATTGCAGCATCTGTAAGCTTCTTGAAAATTTGGAAACTTCACTCACTGTTGTGTATAGTTTTCTTTCAAAATAATTACGTGTTGTACTCCGAGTAAACTGTTACTTTCATCCTTTCTTTGTGTCTATAGCGATGACAGAAGTGTAGAAGTGTTCAAAAATAAGATTGAATCAGCAACCCAGATGAAAGCTGTGTTGGGGGCCGATCCCAGACCAAACTGTCTCATTATTGATGAAATTGACGGTTCCCCACAGGTAGGATTATTTTTAGTGCACTTTAGAGTGATGTGGTAAAAAGTTTTAATAAATTGTTGGAAGGAAGATTTGTTAAACTTTATTGTTTTGGAAACAACTCGTTAAGACTTCAAATTATGTTGTGTTGTTGCACTAAGAATCATGTATCATTGGACCCCACTCTAACACACAACAACTCACATTTGCCCTGTACTAGAAGGTAATTATTAGATGCAGTTTGTATGTTTATTGACTTACTGTAGGTATCATTTGACGTAAGAAAAAGGAAAAACCTTTTTATGAAATACAGTTGAATTTTTTTAGTTAGGGGTCACATGGGTCAAGCAGCCTGCAGTATTAATGATTTTGCTGATTTATATTGCCTCAATTTTAAACAGATGTAATTTATCCTCAGATTGTCTCAAAAAAATTTCCATGCAACTTATACATAAGTGCGATCATTACACATATGATTACGGTATAAGACATTATGCAGTTTGGTAGTAAGGTGATGGAGAATTAATGTGTTTTGTATTGTAGGCTGCTATTAATGTCTTACTGAACATAATAAAGAGATCAGACGTTCCAGCAGAAGGCAAGAAAAAGAAGAAAGAGGAAGGTGGAATTTTACGCCGACCCATCATCTGTATTTGTAATGACCAGTAAGTAAAGATTTCAGATAATACATTACATCACGTGTAAAGACAGTGCTATATACATATAGTAAGGAATGTTTTTCCTTCAGGAAGAGATATTTCTTGTTTTAGAATGAGAAAAGTGCAGACGTCGCTTTCACTTGTGCCTTGCATGCCTCTGGTATATTGTATTAATATGTGTTAATTTAAGTAATAATTTTAATTATATGTACTTTCAATTTTAACGCAGATACGTGCCTGCATTGAGACTGCTACGTCAGAATGCCATGATCCTGAACTTCCCACAGACAGACCCAACAAAGCTTGCTGGAAGACTGTATGAGGTACTGTAGAACATTTGACTTGTGTCATAGATACTCACAAGTCCTCATGTAGGATAGAATTGGGGGTGGGAATACAACCTGTAAATATATTGTGTGTTCCCTTTTAAACACTCCCAGTTGCGACGTTTTTCATGGAAGAAGCTATAGTTGAATTTTAGTAATGACTAACATTTGCAATGTTAAGGGGAGCGGTGGTGTAGAGGTTTAGGTGTCGGCCGCTCATCCCGGAAGTTGCGGGTTCGAGCCCCACCAAGGTCACGACCGTACCTCCTCATATGACACCAGTACTGGTTTTTCCAGGAAACGGACTCGAGAGTGACTCGATAAGCTACAAGCTTTCTTCACAATAGAGCTAAAATAAATTAGTATAAACTAACCAAATGAGAATGCACTAATGTAAAACACTGTAAATGAGGCCCTAGCAGTTGTTACAAGACAAAAAATAAGTATGATATGTCTATTGCATAATGGAATGAGATTTGGATATCCTGATCAAAAGAAAGCAACCCAAAGGGGTACATGGACTAGAATGTTTGTGTGTGAACGGGAAAACGACTTAATTGGTACTTGATTATGTTGGTAATTTCTTTCTTTGTGGAGCTGCCTGAGAATAAATGAATTGGTATAAATTAATCTCTTTCTATTACAGTACAGGATTCTGCATTTCTTGAACGCCCATACAAATGGCGTCAAAATTTTAAAGGGACACAACTTTTAAGGACTTAATGTCAATAAGTGCCGTACTTTAGAAACTTGACTAATTTTCAGGTTATAAGATTTGAGAAGTTGAGATCTGACATGAACACATTGCTGGCATTGTGTGAGAAGACGGACAACGATATACGTTCTTGTCTAAATACACTACAGGTAATATATTTGTTAAGTCAGTTTTTGTATGCTACCTTTTTATTTAGTCACATGCTACATATGTGATTCTGTGTATGATAAACATTTCCATGTGCTGAAACAGTTGTAATTGTCACTGATGTTTGAAAGTCTGTTTTAAACCAGTGTTTGATAGCTGAAAATTTTATTGTATGTTAAAGAGTTCACCTACTTTCATGAACCTGTCTGTCTGTTTAGTTTGAAACTTTGTAGGAACTTACGTCAGTTGCATGATTTCTATTGAGTACAAGATTGTGATGACAGTTTTCTCTGTTATTGTCATTAAGAACAATTGTACTGTAAATTGGATGTATTTTGCATGGTGAAAATTTGGCTATTTGTGTGTAGACTGATTTATTCTCAAACAGATAATTCTCTATTAGGAAAATCTATGTTGAAATGAATCTTTACAAGATTCTTAAATAAGCGTAACTAGTGGGAAATACGTGAAAGTGCTGAAAATTAAAGTTTTGCGCCTATTACCCAATTTCCAGTATTCGCTTGAGCAGTGTAGAGTCATTGCTTGGTTTTTGTTTGTTTATCTTCATGCTTGTGTAATAGGGGTAATGTTAACTGTATTATATATGTTTACAGTTTATACATGGACAGTGTAAGGAGTTAAGCATGAAGAATGTACAGTCAATGGCTGTCGGACAGAAGGACTCCCATAAAAGTTTATTTTCTGTCTGGTATGAAGTGTTGACATTGCCCCGCCCTAAAAGGTATGCTTTAGAGTTTTCTTGGACTAGTAAAAGTGTACCATTCTTCTGGAAAGGTTGTTGCGTACAGAACTTTTATGCCCTCTGAAGGGTTAAAGTGATAGAAATGAAACAATGTTGAAATAGGCGCTAGACCCCAAGGAAACAAAGTCTGGCATGTAGTACATTGTATCACTACTAAACCAGTGTCCATAGTAAGCTTGCTGGTAGTCAGTTGACTTACCTACTCTTGCTTATAAGACCATAGATGTATATGATTAATAAAGGTTCAAATGAAGGGTTGACCTCAAAACTGTTGTAAGTCCTTCTTTGTTTCATACAAGTTACGAAAGTTTTGCGGTCAACCCTCGAAATGTAATGTTGAAGAAAGTTAAGATAATTATTTGTTAACCTTTTGAACTGAATTTATGTATTTTGCTGTATAATAACAATATATGGTGTGTGAATTGTTTCAGGCAGAAGTTTGTGAATCTGCAGGAAGCGAATATGAAAGATCTTGTTCTCAATACGTCACCCTCGGCAAGGTCAGTTCAGTGTAGTGTTTTAGTTTATTGCTCAGTTATATAAAAAAAATAGGATTAAACCCCAGGCCACAGCATAAAAGGACAGGCTCCGCCCCCAAAAATTCAATGGTGGCAAATTCAAATGCTGTTTAGACAAACCTCAAATTGAGCAACATTTTTGAAAATTACATGAGTTTCATAAAGTTATCATCACATATAATTGAACACCCTAAAAGTGCTTTATATGTCCTATGCATGGTACAAATCTAAGTTTCATAGCACATTCTGTCTTTTAGATATTTTATGCCAAAAAGTAAGTAAATTCATTCAAATCAACAGAAATGACAGTTACAATTTCAAATTTTAACCTCTGAACTCAGTCATGTGATGTAAACATAGCAGTATGAACAGAGTGTAAACACCACCACATCTGGGGTCAGATCAGGGTACAGGTAATTTACTACTGGGAGTGATAAAACATGCAGTAAACTCACCGATTTGTATGATATTTATTATCCAACTGAACTAGAAACAAGCATAGTGAATTTTGTACACTTTCATCACAGTAATTGCATTTTGAAAATCAATTATTATTATATACACTTACATGTATCTCATTATAGTCAGACAGAAATCACCAGTTTATTGTTGACAAAGCATTTTAGAACTAAGTTTATTAATTAAACCTATTCAGATCAGTTTGAAATTTACCACCATTTATGTCCCATGTATGGCTGGCCAACAGGATTTGGATATATTGACCTAACTTGATTCAGAATACAATCAGGCATGACTTCTCTAAGTGTCCAGACATTGTTGTCATCTCCAGACACACACAAAAGTTGTTCCTTTTTTTCTATATACCTAGGATGACGCCAAGCACCTCGTCTGTCCATCATTTTCCAGAATTTCTTATATTTTTCTTTCCTCAAACCTGAATTTCTTGCATGTGGGGGGACAGGATCAGACAACCATAAATGTTGAACTGTTGTGACACAGGGAGAACAAAAGCAAAATCCGCACATATTATGATTATCTCCATCTGAAGATTCACTGTTGTTATTCTCCCCATTGTTCTCATTTCCATTGTTTCTACTCTCATTGTTTTCATTCTCATTATTTCCTGGCCCTTCTGTTGAAGTCACTTCTGCAATTATGTCCTGCTGTTGCATATCAAATGTTTTCTTATCACTAACAATACACTCTTCTAAATCCCATTGATAATGATCAAATAGTGATTTTATAGTATTGAACTGTACTTCAGTAAATTTCATGGTAAACTGCTGAGTATATTCTGTTGCCATTTTTTCATTGCACATTTACACAAATGCTGGTGCTGTAAAATTGGCGGGGAAAATTTCTTG
>JAUMHA010410013.1:0-10799 GCA_032359765.1 Saxidomus gigantea | reverse complement strand
CAAGAACTGATATCTGTAGTTTGAAGGAATTAGCAGTTGTAAGTATTGGCCCCCATTTGCGGAGTGGCTGAGTCTGTCATTCCCTAACAAATATTCGGATTGCCACTTTTGTCTTTTCTTGGGCAAGGAGCTTTCTAAATAATGCCCTCAGTCACCGATATGTAGAATATAGATGAAAACAATGTACCGTAAATTGTTGGAGGTAAATGATGCTTGGTTTTAATTGATTTAAATAAAAGAGAGCCTCCAAAAGCTCTGCTCAATATAGAGCTTCTGTTTAATAAGGACAAGCAAGATTACTTTGAGAATGAAAAAAACAATCTCTGAGTTTTCGTCCGCCGAAACAGAAAGAAAATTGCTGTGGCAAAACATGTCAACCAAACTGCTATATATAATGATTGTGTGCAGGAACATTTACAAGAAAACACATTGTTTCAAAAGATCAATTGAACAAGGCTGCAACTAAATAAAGGAGACAGAACAATTAAGCTGTGAAAATTGTCTATGCTCTGCACGCATGTCAAGGTCAAACGTTTATATCTATATAGCAACAACCGTATTCAAGGTGAATATCACACTTCAAAGTGGCTATGATTTTAAGAAAGACATGTGGCACTAATTTATCGTGACTTTTAGAAAATTGACTAAACCTAAGTATATGAATTTGTATTAACTGACAAATTCGTAAGTTTTTAATACATTGTTCTCTCAAATTTCATTGATTCTAATGATTTGTACATCACGTATTGGAGGGAACCTTCTGACATGTATACGGTAGCATAATTATCTATAACTTTGTCACTTTATTACAGTTATTCGATAAAATATGTAGCATTACATTGTCTTTTACAATCGTTCCTAAAGGTGATAACGAAATTATAGAATATTAATTTATGCAGACGTCTGTACTTTTGCGTTTAGGCGCTGGTAGAGTATAAATACCCAGTTATGATCAAATTCCAAACCACAGCCCTTGACTTACTGCCAGTCAGAGCGACTTTCACTGGACGAAGGAGTACAACAAGGTAGGTAACTTTTTTCATTTTCTTGTCTGCATTTTGTTTTCAGTAAAGAATATCAAATTTTAGAAACATAAATGTTGTATACATGAACCTCGGTCATATTTTAACCATAAATAGGAGTAAAAGTTGGCTTAATGACCAGGACACGGTTGTTCGAAACTGCAACTCGCTGTCAAGCCAATCGTCGATTAACCTTCGATTGGAAAAAAAGATTATGGGCAACACTTCTCAACCGGAATGTTTTTATTTGGCTTCGAAGAACTTTTAGTGCTCATTCTCTGCTTTAGAAAGGCTTTCAAACTATAGAAATATAACCATATAAGTTAACCGAGTGTTAGATTATTCATCGCAACGGTCTATAAACTATTATCATTACAATATGATGTGACTTTATAGCAGTTGTATAGAGTAGCAAACATAGGTGTTTTTATTAATATTACACAACTATGTACATTGTCTACAATGGCTGTAGGTACAGAGCTCAATTTCAATAAAATTCCATGAGACACTGTATTTTTTCACAACTAAAGAGATCATTTACCTATGGGATATTGTATATACACTTTGACTACATTTTAACTACATGTAACAAATCAGTGTCTGATGCGCCTTTTATTTTTTCTGTATTTTCGATTACATATAAGCACCGTTTAGTACGCTGTCTTGTCTCGTTTAGTGAGGGGTTGTTTTGACTTTACTTATCTTTAAGAAATTATGTAAGGCAAATATAATAGATGTATTGTAAGATAAACACAGACAGAAATAATAGTAATAAATCATGCATATTTCAGTTACTTAATCTACTTTCAATGAATCTTATCTTCTTACTTGAAGTTTGTTAAAAGTTGGATACATCAAATGCGTTTGCTGAACCTGAGTAACGATCACCTGCATACAGCAGCTAACTTCTAGGCGGCCTGAATCAACGGTCAGTTAACTCTACTTCTAATCTTCATACATCAATTAAAATTATCTCATAATTTGAAATTTGTTGTCATCTACACATTGTTTAAATAGTGAACTTGTGAAACCTACCATCAAGAACAAAATAAGCTACCTGTATTTATCAGTGACCTGCTTACATTTGCATTTAATTAACTATTTCCTATATGAAAATTGTATCACACAGGGTCCACTTACAAAAGCTTCATAAACGTACTATTTTTACGCTTCTCTACACTGTTTCAATTTTGTTTTGGAGAATATTTTATCAACATCTGTATCTTCCACTATTGATTAATCAGAGGAACACGGACGCCCCGTCTACGCTCTCGAGCCCTTGCCCCTTACTGATAGTTAGGTTCCCAGTCCCCTAACACTCGCTCCTCACGTTGAAACAGCACAGGCCTAGGCCGACCATTGATGTTCGTTTATTTTCCTTTTATTGTATACTTATAGATTATTCCAGTTCCGTTGTTTGATTCTTTTTCGTGTTTTTCAGTTTGCCGGCAAAATGACGAGCAAAGTGTTGATAATATTTTCGTTGGTGATAGTAGGGACGTTTGCACAATTCAATCCGATACGTAAGTAGATCCTCAAACACGTCTTCTTGTTTCGAAAATAAGCGCAACTTTGCTTCTCTAATGTAAGCCGTAAGTACATAATACATTAGATAGTCAGTACTTTTATTGTAATTGCTTGCTTTACATTAACTGTAGTAACGTAGGTATATAAAATAGTTGGCAGTACCGACGCAGACTCGGACTAGAAGTTCAAACTAGTAGGGTTTGTATATTACAGTGGAGGTAACTAGCTGTACCAAGAGCAAACTAGAATTTAGGCTAACTGACGGCGCCTCCGGAGGCATTATTTACATTCAGGGTCAGGGAACAGCTTGCTGACAATTTACAACGTGGGGAGTCTCGTACTATACCATACTTTACGCTCTTCCCTTTCATGTTTTAGTTGTTTTTTTATTTAAAGTTTTGAAATTTTTACTGAAAACAAAAAACAAAAGAAAAACATAAAAATGAGGCGCCGTGGTTGAGGAGAAGAGCGTTGGACTCCTGTATTAATATTAACTCTTTGAATATACTATATTATCTATATATTAAACTATATATTAACTGTATTAACGTGCGTAGAATATTTGGCAGTACCGACGTAGACTCAGGCTAGAAGTTCAACCTAGTAGGGCTGATATAATTCCGGCTTCCATTTGCTTTATTCGCAAATAAAGACCACATGTCTACGGCTTTTACATTTTCCCCGGCTTCCGGTGGTCTTTGTTTGTTGGCCATGGTATATTCAATATATATAGTGTCGATATATAGTTAGTAATAGTTGCAAGAACTTCTAATTCTACAATCGGTGTAAAATAAAAAAATAAAAAACTTGAAAAAAGGCATACCATTTGCTATTTCATTACCCATCATAAAAGCTAAATAATTATGGTCATTCTTAAAGTTAATACCGGTATCAGTTAAAGAAGGGTTCGCTGGACTCTTTTTAAATTCAATTTTATTTGTCCATACTCCAGGAGGAAAGTTTTAAGGTGATCGTACAAAAAAAGGCCTTGTACCAGACAGGCGATGACAAGCAGATCCCGGTCATGTGTATTGCCGACCTCGGGGACTTGACGGTCAGCAGCTCAGTTAATACTGTGTAAGTTCACTATCGTCTTTTTTATTTACCGTAATTAATGAATAATCTTGTGGCTTGAACTTTTTGCTTGTGTATTTTAATACATGTAAATGATTAACTCGACTTCCTAGTTTTCTTTTTGCTGCATATTACGAACATAGTTATCATGCTCAAATATTTTATCTTACAGTAATGACAATTCTTTTCTTGAAATTGAAAATTTTCTTTTTTTAGCGTAACTTGTCCATCTGCTGGAGTGCAGTCGCTTTAATATATTAGAGCTTTGGTAGTTTTCTATGCTACACTCTAGCCTCTGTAAAACTACTATAGTATCACCAGCGATAGAAACACCCGCAAATAAAGACCACGGCTTTTGTCTACGGCTTTTATATTTCCCCCGGCTTCTGATGGCCATACATAAATTCAAAGAGTTGTTTTAAAATAAAGTCTCATCTAAGTCTGTAAGATACCTTTGACTTGAACTAAGGCTTGATAAATATCAGTTTTCAACTCGTAACTACATTTGATACGTATCATAGGGTAAGTGAAATAATTGCGATTAACAGTTTCACTCTTTACCATCTTGTTGACTCAAACCCTGCTCCAGCAAGTGACTCTGTCTCTATCACTAGTGCAGATCATTCCAGTCTACACATCCGTGCAGCTTGATCATAATCTGCACCGTTTGCTAGAACAGTCGGTAAATTTCATTAGCACCCTTTTAAATAACTAATTGAACAGTTCATATTGACAGATGGACACGTCCATTTCAGAAAAACAGGGTATTTATAAGGGTTAGATTTCTATATTAATATTTTATAACATTTATATCATTTTAACCTTTTTTTGAAAATGACCATCATTTTAACTCCCAGCGACAAAGATGATGATGCCGGATTCAACAAGACTGTGAAGCCAATAGCTACCATGAAGTTGTACAGTAACGGTAACAGTGTCAGTGGAGGAACTGTCAAACTTACGGATACCATCACTCTAGTCATGGAACTTGATGCAGAATTTATCCGTAAGTAGTTCTTTCAATGTTAGGCAAATAAAATGGATTTTCGCTCTCTCCTCTCTCTCTCTCTATCGGCCTTGACTTTCACTGCATCTTTTAACTTTCTTGTACCACATAAAGAATTATGAATTTATGGATGAAATATTGACATAATTGTGTTATGTTTATTCTTAAACAATGTTGGCATATAATACCTTTCTTATATTATTATAAATTCTTCACTAGAAAGCATTGCCAGAAAAAAAATTTTTTTTTTTTATTTTTGCAGTAGATGTAGCTTTTAACCTTCATATACCAATTATAGAATTCTGAACTAACAGATGGAATAATGACAGAATTGTTTTTGAAAATGTTTTTATACTTTTGCAATAGTTTTGAAAGAATATTACAATATAGCATATACTTTCAATTTAAAAAGCAAGGTTAGAAATGTGTTTTGTACAAAAAAAGTGAATTGTGCATGTAAGACATTTTTCCTGCATGGTGATATTGGGCTACAAGTATTTCTACATAAAAAAGTGGCTTGTCAATGATTTGTTGCTGGCAAGTTGAAATTTTTCATTTGTGGCGGATTATTCATGTCTTCATGCATTCATATTTAGAAAATTACTTGTACGTAATAACATGTACTGTACCACGGGTCGATTGCATTTATTTAAAACATATGAACTAACACAATGTAGATAAACAATTTTCAGTAAATTGTCATTATATTTAAGTTGATTTGAATAAAACAATAAATGCCGAGGAAGAACGTGTATGTGACGATTCATTTAGTGTTGTTGACTTATGTTATTATATTATATTATGATCTTGTATTTTACAGAGGATTTCGACATCAAGGCCATGTCCTGTTTCGCTGATAACATTGAAATCATCTCCGATGCGTAAGTATACACATACATGTTTATTCATTCTATGGAGCCATGACACAGTAGCACAGTGGATCGTCTCAGGGGTCTAACGTGTGTAAGATCAGGGTTCGATACTCCTACCGGCACCGTGGTGGTAGTGGTCTTAGATAGGACACATTAATTCCACATTGCTTCTCTTTCACATCGCGTTTGATTTTATGTGAAGTGAGTATTTCGAGAACGATTAATCTCAATCGGAACATCACTCGGCCTTTTCCGCAGAAATATTTCTTTCTACGGAAAAGGTCGAGTGATGTTCCGATCGCGATTAATCTTAGTTCTCTATCAATCAAGACAAATAAAAACGTATATCCAGATTATGTCATTCTTTGTCATGTAGCTCACAATTCAAGCCTGATTCACATCATTTTGAGTTACATTTTGTAACGGCGTGAAATATGTGTTTCTTTTTTCAGCTGTCCTGCTGATGTTGAACTCTTCCCTCATATCAGCAAGGTATCACAGGGACTGCTCCAGGCTCAGTTTGGAGCTTTCAGGACCACATTTCTTGTCGGCGGTTCTGTTGCTATGCCTTTCTCCTGTACCCATCAGGTCTGCCTTGGAGCTTGTAGCGTGGTAAGTTAATGATAACCGCTTATGGATGAACCGTATCGTGCATGTAGTAATGTAAGGTGCACTAGATTTCATAATGATTCGCCGAAACGGTTGCCGTGCAATCTTTGTTTTAATTTATGTACTTGTCTGCTTTGTTATGCATTTATGTACGTAACCCTTTCACAGAAAAAGTTCATATTGCTGTCGTTTTATGAAAGGGCATAGTTTCTATAATAAATACGAGTACGAATAGAGACCGGCTGTTTTGGGGTATACGTTGTCAAAACGAAGGCCTTGTTGGGCGAAACATTTATGGCTGTCTGACTGAATACGTGTGCAGAACATGGATTGGCTGCACGAATGTGCACCGCTAATCCCCTGCAAACAACGATCAGTTCAGTCTAAACTGAAAGCTATGACAATGTGGACTAGACAATTTTAGAAATTTAACAAAGTAAACATTAAAAAATACAGTTCATACTAGCGAAACCTAAATGTATGTTTTGTTCAGACTACCTGCAGTGATGGCATTGGCAGCTCTGGTAGGAGGAAAAGAAGCATAGCTAAACGTCAAGCTGAAGATAACGCTGTTGAGGACATAAGTGTTGGTTCCTCTCTATCCATAGCAGCAGAAGAACTTGTTACACAAAGTAAGTAACGAAAACTTCTGCTACTACATGTACACCGTTATGGTGTCACTTCTTCAAAACAGATTTGAAAGTATTTATATGCCCATTACACTTGTGTAGGTACCATAACTTGACATAGCTATAAATAAACTAGAATGTGTTTTATGATCTTTTGTTCTCTACAGCCTAGATAACATCATACGTTTTTTCCAATTGCAGGTCCTGGGGACAACGACAGCCTGAGTATGAGTGTTGCTCTGTTTGTTGTGTTGTGTATAATCGTGCTTATTGGCATGCTTTCCACTACTGTTAGCTCCATAGTATTCTGCAGAAAACTCAAAGCAAAGACAAGTATCTTGAAGAAACTCAACTCCGGAAGCCCGATGACCTCCGTTTCCACACATTAAATATCTAGATAACCTCAGGCGTCATGATATTTTAATCTGACAAAATTTATTGACGTTTATCTTTGTCAGGGGTGGTGGGGGGGGGGTATTTTGTATTGCCAACTACATTTACTTGTTTGTCACTGTCTTTGTAAAGTACCAAATGTCCTAACTATTCTCTTATGCTTTGTTATGGTGAAACAAACATATTTGTTTTGCCTAGATATTAGTAGTTTGTTATAAAAATACACATATGAAAATAAAGTGTAAACTGCATTAATCTCTGGTGTATATATAGTCTTCTAGCAATCCCCGCCACTCTGGTGTACAGTACGTTTTAAAGCAATGTAGGAGCTTGTCTCAGACATTGGTAATACCGTGTCACACGCCCTTGCAAATGTTATTTCGAATACTTATTACTTATTATAAGCCGAAGCTTTTTTCACAACAGTAAATGCATGTACGCGACTAGCCGTATCATTGCTGATTTTAAGCATGTGAATCATTGTTATTCTTAAGATTCCATTCCGTGTTTTTACTCTCCATTTCAGCTTATACAATGAGTGATCATATATTTCCCCAATAACAATAACGCACTGTTTTTCACTAAACTCCTCACAGCGATTTGATTGCTGTATATTGCAAGGAAATGAAACCTCTGCGGGGAGTTTTCACACGTCTTAACCCCTTGCGTCCTCTTAACCATCCGTCCTTTGCAACATTGCTAAGGTGTGTTTATTTGTAAAAAAAAAAATATCTTTGATTTCATCAAGATGCGCCCATGCGCTCGTGGTCTTTTATCTTTTACCACTGATGTACCCATATTCTTTAGTGAATGTAGAAAGACAAATAAAGCCAGAGAAAGCAAAATTCCGACCTAGAAAGCATAGCTGCGACAAGTATAGGAACATATGGTTCAAAGACAATGGATCAAGGTCATTAATAATGTTTGAAAAGAAGCAGACGATGCAGCGCTTAGTGGTTTCCTCCACACACCTCGGTGTTTCTAAATATATAAATTACTATTTGTCAAATTATACACACATTTCTTCAATAGCCTACTGAAAGTTATTGCTTGACATTCTTTTTATATTCGTGTATAGTTATGTTGACAAACTACATATCGTTGATAGGTGCAGAGGTTTATTTTTGAAAATATTTGAAGCATTTTAAAGTGGAATTATGCGCATGTTTTTCAAGTAAAAATCCAGCTGAAATAGGTGTGTGTACTAAAGGGTAGAGGAAATAATAGCTTTTAACCCAATACACCAAACTCTTCCCGCTACCAGTGCGATTAATAACTCCCCAAATAGTACTTTTCTTATTTTGACTGGGAGAGTCTTTTTAGAAAAAAAAACAACTGCATCCAGGAGTTGCTTCCCTTCCACTGCCGAAATCTCTACCAACAACAACAACAACACAAGGGAGAACACTGCGAAGAAAGGAACTATTATTTTATCAGTCCGATTTTTCTATTTCTAAAGCACCAACTTCAAATACTAAAGCGGCATTATCATTAATTTAACACATTTAAATGCACAGCAACCAAAAATTGCTTTATATATAAAACTGTCACCAACAATACACTATGTGCAGTAAGATCCGCATAATGTCACTTTAAGCCGGGTAATACACAATGTAATCTTAACTGGAATAACCAGAATTTTAATGTCCGAGCTTAAAAAGCGAACTGAGATCAGTACCGTTAAAACACATAACCAACGCAAAGAAAAAGAAGAGAAATCAAATTTATATTTTGATGAACTGATTATCTTATTCTGTTTAAAATATAAATAAATATAATATTATAAAATTTAATAGTGACAAAATAATGTACAATGTACTTGCCACTGTACTCCTCTTTCGTCTTAATTTCCTGTTAAAATTATCTTTGAGTGTCAATTTATCAACGCACTATAGATAGATAGATATATTTATTTTAGTATGATGTACAAACATGGTTAAACAAATATACAACAAGTATACACTATATCCAACGGCTCAACAAGGCTAAGTAGATGTTGACCTAAAACATGTCTTCCCACGAAATGCAAGGCTGTTGCATGACCGATATTTTGTTTAAGGAAGAAAAAAATGTTGTGCTTGCCAATCCACCATATTCTCCTTAACTAACTTCCTGTGACTTGTGTTTATTTCTAGGCTCAAAAGAACAGGCTTAGCTAACAAGTTAACATCTCGAATATATACAATGATTCGAGTAGGGCTTTGTCAGTTTTATGTGATTTAATTATTTGGAACCAAGTAAAAAGTGTATAAAATTTGCTTTGTAATCTTATTCTACCTAATTGCATCATAACGCCCCTCGCATTTTCTTTCACACGTCACTTAACATCATTTCATCGCATACATCATGTATGAAAATAAAACTACTATATATAAAGATAATGAAAATTTTATTGTTATTTATATTATGTAAGACAACATGCTTAATAGATTTTCAAAAAATACATTTAAAATGAGATTGCATAGTCAGCATGTTAGTAATATCCATTGCACTGTTTTTTTTCTGTGCAGTCAGATTTTGGTCTACAAACGGAGTAATAGAATGGTCTGACTTTTATAACAACAACAACAACAACATTTATTAGCAAAATCGACAAATACATGTCTCTGGCTAATGAACAGTATAGACATAGTAATTGCATATCAGTGCGCATCAAACATAAATATAGCAACAATATACAACTATTCAGTACTTAATTTCGTAACGCATATAGGAAGACATATTCGTACTTATTATAAAAACAACGTATTGATTCAATATGAATGTACTTGCAAGCAACATAACATTATCACAAAGTTATTTATAGTATTTCAGTTTTTCTATGTAACGAAAATGAAAGTTTTATAATTTCCGAAATTAAAACATCATAATTTTTTGCAAAATATGAAATAGATAGAAGATTTTATTTTAAGAACTTTGAAATTAAATTCTGAAATGGCATTCAGGAGAACAGAACAGAGCAGAACAGGTAGGTCAGCTAACAAGGGCCTTTTGTTCGCCTGTCTATGGTTGGTTTGTTTTAACAATGTCTTCAATAATTTCATCATCATCTTCTCCATTTTCTTGTGCATTATCACCACTATCATCAGGTATATTGTGTAATTCATCAACACCAGACTCTTTCTGAACAACTAGAACGGCATATGATTCTGCATGTTCAAGCGTATGTTATCCTTAAACATTACACTTTTCATCTCTTTTTTTTTCTAGCTAAGAAAACGGCGAGATGAAACATATTTACGTTACAGAGTCTTAAAATGTAATGTTAACTATCGGAATGAAAACCGGTGTTTCAATCATATATATAGGCACATGCAAATTTGCTATTGTCTAGAACATTTGTTCCAAAATACACAATTAAAATCATGTTATTTTTAATGTAAAATATGTAGTTATAATATCTGGAATATAATATTTGTTACATAGAATTATTTGTCAGATAACAATCAATATTGTTGCCGTGGTTGTTCATCTATTTTCTGTGCTTCGTCCCTGATTACCCTTCTTGTTGCTGAAGCTCTCTACGAAATAATTCTGCTTTCTGTTGGACTTTTGCAGGTACTCTTTCATGTGTCGCAAGAAAGTCTACCTTTTTAGGTATCCAGTGTTTTCCTTCAAGATTTCCTCCTTTAAATTTCTCATATTCTTCCGACAGAGTTGCATCAGT
>JAUMHA010410002.1:0-10800 GCA_032359765.1 Saxidomus gigantea | reverse complement strand
GGTCACGGGGTCAAATCTTAGAAAAAACATTGCGTATGCAATATCTAGAGGTTGCATTTTTCATTGGATCTTCGTGAAACTTGGTCAGTATAATTGCCTTGATAAAATCTAGGTCGCGTCCAAATATGGATCATTTGGTTAAAAATCTAGGTCACAGGGTCAATTATAGAAAAACCGTGTATATACAATAGAGGTGCATTTTTCTTTGGATCATCATGAAACTTGATCAGTATGACTGCCTTGATGAAATCTAGGTCGAGTTTGAATATGGATTATATGGGGTAAAAATCATAGAACTAGATGGGTTTTCAGTAGAACACTTGTGTCGTCCTCTAACACTTTGTCAGAATAACCAATAATTTCGTGACAAAAAGGGGCAAAACTAATAAATAATAAGTTATAGCCAACGTTAAGTTTTTGTGACGGACTGACGAACCGACGGACAAAGCGATCCCTATGTATCGCCTTTTCTCCGAAAGGGCAACACCAAAACCTTGAGTATGCAATATAGGTTGCATTTTTCATTGAATATTAATGAAACCTGGTGAGAATGAATATCTTCCTGCAATCTAGATCTACTTTGAATATGGATCATCTGGGGTCATTTGCATTTTTAATTGCATAAGGAAACCTGGCCAGTATGATTGACTTGATGAAATTTAGGTTGAGTTTGAATATGGGTGACCTGAAGTACAAAAGTCACTCGGTTAAAAACCTTGTGTATGCCATACAGGTGACATTTACAACTCAATCTTCATGTAAATTGGTCAAAAGGTTTGTCTTGTCAAGGTCAAACAGAATGTTTGTGCTTATGATACATAGTTTAGGGTTGAAGAGTGGTCACATATTGTACTACATACATCTCAGGTGAGCGATATAGGGCCATTTTGGTCCTCTTGTTGAACATGTGACCACATTACGAACCTGGCCTAGATTTCGTCAAGACACTCATTCTAACATAGTTTCACGAAGATCCAATGAACAAGAACTATCACTGAAGGTGATTAATACCCCACCCCCCACTTACACCGCACTGAGACAGTATATAAAATTTATGGACAATTTGTTGCTTTTGGACCATGCACAAAAAGGCAAGGCATTTACCACTTTTGTTAAGCTTCTTAAATTCAGACCATAGGTTTTGGAGAATCAGAGAGTAAAATATTTTATTATCTCTGGACCCTGTGACCTTGATCTAGTGAACCTTAACATGGACCATGCACAACTATGCATGGTACTTGTCGCTTTTTGAAGTATCATTAAAGTCTGACCAGGGGTTTTGGTGATTAAGAGCGCACTCAATTCTATTATCTCGAGCCCCTGTGACGTTTACCTTTGACCGTGTGACCCCAAAACATGGGTTATGCACAACTAGGTGGTACATATCACTTCTGCTCAGTATATGATTTAATTCTGACTAGGTTTTTTTTTAGATTAACAGCGCTAAGGATTTTACTATCTCGAGCCTCTGTGACCTTAACCTTTGACCTAGTGACCCGAAAAATGGACCATATAGGCATGGTACTTATCACTTGCAGCCTCTATCTCATACACAAGATTTTTCTATGCTTTCACTTTGTGACCTAGTTTTTCATCCAAAAACCCATGTTTGAACTCGACATTTATTTCATAAAGTTGAAGACATTCATTCGGACACAGTTTCACACAGATTAAATGAAAAATGCAGCCTCTATTGCATACACAATGTGTTTCTATGATTTCACCTGGTCACCTAGTTTTTGACCATAGATGACCCATATCCGTACGAGAGCTGGAATAAATCAAGACACGGATTCTAACACAAAGTTTCACTGATTTGGTGAACTAGTTGTTGGTCCAAGATGACCCATATTTGAACTCGACCTAGACTTTATCAAGACACTCCTTCTGACCAAGTTTCATGACAAATGTATGCTCCTATTACCTATGAGTGGAATGTCTAGCTTAAACTATTAGATAGACAAATAATTGCAAGTATTATATTACTTACACTTTTGATGTTATTTAATTTGACACCAGTTTTAGGAACTGCCTCTTGAAAGAAGCTGGATGGACAAACTATGTAAGACGGACGGCCAGAGGTTGTATCAGGTCATCTTAAATAACTTGAAACTACTGACACATCTTCATCAATTTATTCTGGATAGCAAATAAAAAATCTTTTAAGTTATCATTTACAATGAAACATGTACAAAATACTGCAAACTATGATTACTTGTAACAACTAAACGCATACACATTCATTCAAAAGCAAATCATTTGTGTATAAAAATAAACGCAATATTAAAACAGTTATCCAAATCCACTAACATCATGGCTTGCGGCATGGGTTGCATCGTGGCTCACGGCATGGGTTGCATCATGACTCACGGCATGGTTGTATCACTGATGACGGCATGGGTTGCATCATGGCTCACAGCATGGGTTGCATCATGACACACAGCACGGGATGCATCATGGCTCACGGCATGGGTTGCATCATGACTCACGGCATGGGTTGCATCATGGCTCTCGGCATGGGTTGCATCATGACACACAGCACGGGATGCATCATGGCTCACGGCATGGGTTGCATCATGACTCACGGCATGGGTTGCATCATGGCTCTCGGCATGGATTGTATCATTGCTCACGGCATGGGTTGCATCATAGCTCACGGCATGGGTTGCATCATGACTCACGACATGGGTTGCATCATGAATCACGGCACGGGTCACATCATGACTCACGGCATGGGTTGTATAATTGCTCACGGCATGGGTTGCAACATGACTCACGGCATGGGTCGCATCATTGCTCATGACATGGGTTGCATCATGGCTCACAGCATGGGTTGCAGCATGTCTCACGGCATGGGTTGCATCATGACTCACTGCATGGGTTGCATCATTGCTCACGGCATGGGTTGCATCGTTGCTCACGGCATGGGTTGTATCATTGCTCACGGCATGGGTTGCATCACGGCTCACGTCATGGGTTGCATCATGACTCACGGCATGGGTTGCATCATTGCTCACGGCATGGGTCGCGTCATTGCTCGCGGCATGGGTTGCATCATGACTCACGGCATGGGTTGTATGATTGCTCACGGCATGGGTTGCATCATCATTTGATAAGTACTGTCGTCCTTTATATACCATAATCTTTGCTTTTTCTATGCTGCAACTGGGATGCCAATTGGAATGAAGTCAGTGCTATATATTACACTATATGCCGCAAACTGTGAAATGCCGAAGATAGTAGCTCGATCTACCAGTATATAATTCATTTACAACAAGAACAAGTTTCTAGCTTGTTCAAATGGGGAAAATACTAGAGACATTACATATCATATATATTCAGATAAAATTAATGTGATGCCCGTTTTCCGAGCCGTGGGCTACCCGCTTACACCAGGAATCTAACTTATTTACGAACTGCTAAACAATCCCGAATTGTTTCCTGACCCACTTAATGCACGTGAAAATATTGTCATACGACAACATTTCATACATTATGGCAATTTTCCAGTGCATTTATTTCTCAAGATGCCCTTCCAAAAATTGAAACTAGCAAAGTTTACTAAAAGATTACGTTATGTTTTCCATATACATGTATATGTTTTATCCACGTAGGAGCAGGTAACATCATACAAAATGAATTGGGCTAGATAATAACCAAGGGAGATGTGATAACGTTTAGACGAAATCAATACATGTAAACTGATAAAACGAACCCCTTTAAAATCCACCTACAGTATACCGAAGATACGGAATAAAAGGTTGAATGTCCAAGCAAATAAAAAAAAAGGTGAAGGGTAGAAAGGAAGAAGAAAAGGAAACATTTCTTAGTAAACCTGGAGATTTATCATTAATCATTGGAAGTCGCAAGATTCGTGTTTGTAGAGCAGTACTATGTGTGGCCTCGCCTGTGTTTCGAGCAATGTTAAACCTGGATTTTAAGGAGAAAGATCTACAAGAAATTGAACTGCCGGATAAAATTTATGCAGATTTTGTGGAGTTTCTTCAATGCTTCTATCCAGACAAGCTAAAGCGCATCACTGGTAGGTGCTTTTATTTTTGCTTTGGCTTATTGTGTGTATCTAGGGAGCGTTCAATACAATATTTTCAGGGAGGAAAATTACGAATATTTAAAAACAAAATCTATTTACTTAATGGAGAGAAAAACGTCATAATACTGGTATACAATCTTTACAGTTTGTGTATGTAAATTTAAAAAGCATGTTTTCACTCCCTTTCGTATGTCGGTATACTCGTGCTTTAAACTCGAACTATGTATAGTAGTCCAAGAGATAGAACCGATTTACTTATAACAATTGTCCAAATTTATAAATAGTCTCATATGATAGCTGTTTGTCTGAAGTTTATGAAAACCAATTTCTTTAAAAAATCATCTTTCACAAATGCTCAGAATCCGAAATGGCCTCCAATTTACGGATGGCAGCCATAATCTGAGAATCTATCAATATATAATAATCCTTTTTTTTACTTTCAGCTGATAATGTTTATAGAATACTACCATATGTTAATGAATACCAGATAAAAGTTTTAGAAGAGAGATGTGAAGAGCTGATGATATGTTTAGCTATAGACAAACATTCAGGCGATGAGAGGGAAATATATAAGCATCTCCAGCTATCGGAGACATATAGTCTTGAGGAATTGAAAAACAAATCTATTTCTTTGGCATCTGACTTAAGTGTAGCAGACATGGATAAAGGGTCGTCATTATGCAACGTGTCCGATAAATCTGCCCTACAAATTGGACACCTGGCACTTCAACGCAAGGAACTAGATCAGCAAGATGATATACACATTTTTGGGTTAACCAGCTCATGGTTCGGGAGCCGTGGTGCAGACCTACTTAGAGGAATTATTGCAGTAGATCAGAGTTCAGACTGTAAGACTCTTCTAAGAGCAACGAGAATATGTTTACGATTTTTTAAGAATGACCAAGAAGCGCTTTCAAAAATCGTCAAGTACATTAATGCTAAACCACATGCCGAGTTTGCAAATATTAAAAACGAGTTGAAACTACTTCCTGAAGCAGTGAAGCAGTCTTTAACGATTACAAAGAGAAAGGGCGTTGGCATATAACTGTCCTAAGCAGTTAAGCAGTCTTTAAAGATAACAAGGAGAAAAGGCTTTGGTATATAACTAGTTTCTAATAAACCTATGTATTTTGGTAGTTTTCTGTAAAATAAAGTTTAGCACAACTATAATATATATAGCCGTTGTTATTGTGTGTGTTCCAATCGTATATATTGTGGTCATTTTAACAGGCGGAAAGTTCCGGGGGGAGAGAGAGAACCAGTCCTCCATAAGAAACTGCCAACTTTCTAACAGAGATTTGGTCGGTAGCAGGGCTTGGACAATGACCCTAAATCTATAAGAGGTCACCGACTCAATAAACACTCGACCAGGCGGACCTTAAAATATATCGCACACAATAGTTTACAGTAAAGTTTGTTGAAACATATAACTAGCATTATCAAGAGTTCGTAATATGACAAATATGGAACTTTTAGAAAAAGAAAATCGTACATTGGTATACAACAATTCATACCTCATCAACCAGTTTCACGTCGCATTTTGATAACATAATAATTATGTTTTTTTTTAATAAGCCGTTGCTTTTCACTTTAAAGATTGTTCAGTGACATTAATATACAAATGTACTCAGTACTTTCACAGAATACAGCTTACCTTCTCAATGAATAACTTGTGTTATTTACTTTGAAATGTATGCATAATAATGTATACAGGTGAACAGTTGTCGCTTGATTTTAACTGGCTTAACAATTTGAACAGGAAATAAAGGCATCCGAAAGTTTCTGCCATTAGTACATGTATATTAGTAATGTGCCGACTTGATAATGTTTCCTATATAATGCTACAGTCAAACATGTGTTACAGACCACCTCCGAAAAAAGACAACCCTTCGAATAAAGACCAGCAAAAAGATCACAGTCCTCAATTCATATATAGTAGAAACACCTGTGAATAAAGACCATTTGTAAACAAAAAATACATTTGTAGCTTTCCAACAGTGGTCTTTGTTTTTTGTTGTTGCACGTATTACTATTTGAAAAACCTTGTACTAAGTAAGTAAAATGTCTAATATACAATGGAGTGAATGGAGAAAACAAAGAAGTGGTGCAAATAAACAAGGACACTTAATGAGAAACAAACAATTTCGGTGATATCCCCTGACGAATGAGGCAAAATCAATTTTCCAATTTTTCCGTTTTTAGAGACTACCAAGTTGATAACATTTGTCAAACGTTTCCGGTTGAAAGTTTCTCGATTGATGCGACGGATAACAGTATATATATTCCTGACTGTCAAGTTTCAATAAAATGATTTTATTAAAATCTGATCAATCAGTACCAAGGAGAGAGTCTATAAATAAGCCTAGATGCTGTTGTATATAAGTATGTATTACATGTGATGTTTCAGTAAACTCTTGTTTAAACCAATCAGTACCAAGATATGGCTCCGGACCGAATAAATACCTCTATTAAAAGGCTATTTTAAAGTAACAAAGGACAATAACTCTGCTATGAATACGTGGATTGTGACGACATTTATTGTGCATCATTCCCCAACCATAGTTACAATTCCTGCCAAGTAACACAGGTTTTCCTTTGATTTGACTTTAATTTTATAGTTTTTAGTTCGAAATGCTCAGTCAGTTTTTGTTATCTCCTGATGTATGTCGTCTGTCTGTTCACTTTTAACCTTGTGTATGCAATAAAAGCTGCGTTTTTCATTGGGTCTTCATGAAACTTGGTAAGAATAACTGCCTTGCTAAAATCTATATCGAGTTAACATACAGATCATCTGGGGTCAAAAACTAGGTCACGGGGTGCAATAGAGGTTGCATCTTCGTGAAACTTGGTCAGTATAATTGCCTTGATAAAATCTAGGTCGCGTCCAAATATGGATCATTTGGTTAAAAATCTAGGTCACAGGGTCAATTATAGAAAAACCGTGTATATACAATAGAGGTGCATTTTTCTTTGGATCATCATGAAACTTGATCAGTATGACTGCCTTGATGAAATCTAGGTCGAGTTTGAATATGGATTATATGGGGTAAAAATCATAGAACTAGATGGGTTTTCAGTAGAACACTTGTACACTTTGTCATAATAACCAATAATTTCGTGACAAAAAGGGGCAAAACTAATAAATGGCAAAGTTATAGCCAATGTTAAGTTTTTGTGACGAACCGACGGACAAAGCGATCCCTATGTTTCGCCTTTTCTCCGAAAGGGCAACACCAAAACCTTGAGTATGCAAGATAGGTTGCATTTTTCATTGAATATTCATGAAACTTGGTGAGAATGAATATCTTCCTGCAATCTAGATCTACTTTGAATATGGATCATCTCGGGTCATTTGCATTTGTCATTGCATAAGGAAACCTGGTCAGTAAGATTGTCTTGATGAAATTTAGGTCGAGTTTGAATATGGGTAACCTGAGGTCCAAATGTATGTCACTCGGTTAAAACTCAATCTCCATGTATACTGGTCAAAAAGTTTGTCTTGTCAATGTCAAACAGAATGTTTGTGCTTATGATACATAGTTTAGGGTTGAGGTTTGGTCACATATTGTACTAAATACATCTCAGGTGAGCGACATTGTTGACCATGTGACCACATTACGAACCTGGTCTAGATTTCGTCAAGAAACTCATTCCAAGATAGTTTCACGAAGATCCAATGAACTAGATCACTGAAAGTGATTAATACCCCACCCCTTTACACCACACCGACAGTATATAAAATGTATGGAACATTTGTTGCTTTAAGTGTTGGACTATGCACAAGACAAGGCATTTACAATTTTTGTTAAGATTCTTAAATTCAGACCATAGGTTTTGGAGAATCAGAGAGCAAAATATTTTATTATCTCGGTACTCTATGACCTTGATCTATTGAACCAAAACATGGACTATGCTCAACTAGGCATGGTATGTATCGCTTCTTAGAAGTATCACTTAAGTCTGACCAGGGGTTTTGGTGATTAAGAGCGCACTGAAATTTATTATTTGAGCCCCTGTGACCTTTGACCCCAAAATATGGGTTATGCACAACTAGGCATGGTACTTATCACTTGCAGCCTCTATCTCATACACACAATCTTTCTATGCTTTCACTTTGTGACGTAGTTTTTCATCCAAAATGACCCATTTTTTAACTCTACATATTTCAAGACATTCATTCTGACAGTTTCGCAAAGATTCAATGCAAAATGCAGCCTCTATTGCATACACAAAGTTTTTTTTTATTTCACATGGTCAGATAGTTTTAACCAGAGATGACCTATATCCCTATGCGAGCTAGAATAAATCAAGACGCAGATTCTAACACAAAGTTTCACTGAGATCCAATGAAGAATGCAGCCTTTTTTGCATACACAAGGTTTTCCTACGATCTGATTTGGTGAACTAGTTTTTGGTCCGAGATGACCCATATTTGAACTCGACCTAGACTTTATCAAGACACTCCTTCTGACCAAGTTTCATGAAAAATAACTGCTCCTATTAATAATTGCAAGTATTATATTATTTACACTTTTGATGTTATTTAATTTGACACCAGTTTTAGGAACTGCCCCTTTAAAGAAAAAGCTGGATGGACAAACTAAGTAAGACGGACGGCCAGGGATGGTATCAGGTCATCTTAAATAACTTGAAACTACTGACACATCTTCATCAATTTATTCTGGATAGCAAATAAAAAAATCTTTTAAGTTATCATTTACAATGAAACATGTACAAAATACTGCAAACTAAGATTACTTGTAACAACTAAACGCATAAACATTCATTCAAACGATACAGTTGCAAATCATTTGTATATCAAAACAAGAGATGTGTATAAAACATATATATCCCCCCCCCCCAAGACACCAGCCAAGTATTGGTAGTTGTTTTGCAATAAAGGTCATCAGGACTTTGACCTGCTGACGTCAAAATCAGTAGGGGTCAACTTCTTATCAAGACTAACCAACCTACAAAGTTTGGAGACACTAGGCCAAAGCTTTCTCTATTTATTTGACAATTTTTTTCTGTTGGAAGGTCATGGTGACCCTGACCTGTTGATTTCAAAATTAATAGGGGCCATTTTATTGTCATGACACCATCCAACCAAGTTTGAGGAACCTTTGCCAAATTTTTAACTATCTATCTATTGGACAGACTATCGTAAATTAGTCTGAAGGCGGTAAATTTGAAGGCGGTGAAATAAGACTTAAATTGCATTTGAAAATACATTTTTAAACATGTTACACTTACACACTGTGTACTATTAATTCTAAACTGTATAGAACAGTTAAGCATTTGTGAACGAACAGTTTTTATATGCGCAAGTCCATTAAAATGGGTGAAACTTGTTGTGCTATGAAATTATCCCATTTTACAAGACCCAACAAGGTAATTTGCCTAGGTAATTTGCCTTCAGTTCTTCAGACAACCATTGAATACTAGGTTTTGCATGTTCTTAAGTAATCCTTGCTGTCATGATGTGAAAGAACAGATCCGTGAGACTAAGAAATAATCATGATAAGCAGACAGAATGAACTGAAGTAGGGTTTCTCAGTAAAATTAATAACTATGTATCACATTTTACTGAAACATGTATAACTGGGCTCATTTGTTTGCATTAATTCTCCATCTTTGAAAGTCAAAATTCTGGAATTTCATTTTTTACTAATGGCTAATCAATTGCGCCATCCCATAGCATTGGTTATATCTCAAGGTCCATTCTTGGCACTAATAACATCCAGGTAACACATGTTTGCAAGGTCCATTATGGCACTGTTAATTCCTTCACAGTTCTTCACCGTAAACATGTCAGCTATTGCAAAGAACAGTTAAACCCATGATGTTTAATATCACCTCTAAGCAAAAGGAAAAGAGATCACCATATGAAAATCACTTGAGAACTAATTTTCAAGGCAGGAGCAAAAATTGGAACCTGTTCTGTACTGTACATCTTGCCAGAGGTCTTTGTTCACAGGTTTAACTGCAACTGCTAACAATTTTTCAACATAAGAAAGTGCTGTGAAGCAAATGACTTTGACTTTAATTGCCAGTACATGTGTTTATGATTTCTTTATGTGCTGCGAATGCAGATGACAAAAAGAGAAGAAAATCCTTTTTTAATGCTACAATGTATATTGAAGAATGGCTTGTTAAATCAATGTGTAGCCCTGTGCCGACCATTGGGACGCTCTCCATCAAAAAAAGATTTAACATTTTGTGTTTAAAACAAAGGTTCATGCAGAGTTATGTACAGCTACCTAAACTGAACATTTGCCATGGTCCCATTATTTTCTTCTCCTTTATTTTTGCAAAGCAGAACCTTACTTCTCTGAAAATGTGACAGGTTTTTTGGGCTGATTTCATATAAATAAATCAAAATTCACCTCTAAGACCCCAAACACAAAAGGGACCCCAAAACCTTGACAATACTCAGTAATTCAATGAGGTGTGAAAGGTCATAAAACATCTATAAATTTGTAAAAATACTGCACACGTTTGTTTAGACGGTGCAAGCCGATTTAACTTGTGTGAACTTTTGCCTAAAATGGTGTGTAATTGAAGCATCCATTACGAGTCTTGATACCTATTTACACATAAATCTCTGAAAATTGAAAGGCGATTGATTTCGTTATTGGAGTTATTTTTCAAACTGTATAAATGTTGATTTTTCCCCCCTCCAAACCAGTATGGTATTCAATCTCCCTGGTAGCACACTTTTTTTATTCTTGCATACCAGATAGGGATAT
>JAUMHA010409980.1:0-10800 GCA_032359765.1 Saxidomus gigantea | reverse complement strand
AGTATGAGAACCAAACCCAGCTTTCGTAGTTAGTTTCTTTTGATACCATCTTGCAGGCACTCTTATAAATTTGTTAACAAATGCCGGACAACCAAAGACATTAACTAGCATGTCGTCCCAAAATATGTACCATCGGGAATGGTACTGTAACCTAAAAGAAGAAAAGAAAAGTTTTAATATAAGAACAAACGAAACCATAAGAGACAATCAGTTAAACACCACTACAGGTGCTATATTTTGATGAGATAAACATCCAGAGCTTAAACATGAACTAAAAAAGACTGTCGTCACCCAGAAATATTTTAAATTGACTTCTTACTTTTATCTAAGACACGTTCTGGTTTTAAATAAATTAAAAGCATTTAAGGAATAATTCTTACAAGTCATGTATGTTACACTATTTCTGATAGCTTTGTTTGACTTAATACCTTACCAGTGTGTGCGGTCCTCAAGTTCTTTCTGTATATCTTTTGCCGTCGATTTCTCTTCCGGGGTCAGTTGTTCGTTGAGATCAGTATTTAAGGCCCCGTTCAGGTATTTGATAATTACTTCTGAGTCGGCCATCCTTTTACCATTGTATTCTATCCATGGAATACAGCTCTCATTGCTAGGACCATTTTCATGATTTCCATCCATCTAAAAATAAATCAGCATAATGATGTTTTTAGTAAACTGCAACCATAACCATCAAATTGAAATACTTTGAAAAATATCTAAAATGCCATTTCTTAAAAAACATTGTGCGCATATAAAAACCTTACAAAATCACGACGAATCAACCATAACAAGTTTATTATGAACCATGTATTCTTTGAATGCCATATACAAATTCTAAATGAAACAGGGTGAAAATAATGCAAGCAATAGGTACTAATGTCAGAGCCGTATATTTTATTTGAAACTACAACAGGCAGGCAATCAGACACACGCATTTATTAATTCGATACTTTACAGACATCGGAATCCAGTCGTTGAACATTATGCGTGATACTGTCGCCGATTTAAGAACTTTTATTATTGAATGACCAGTCAAATGTCTTTTAACAGGAGGATAGGTTTTAACTGTTAGACAAAGCCGTATTTATAGAGTTTTCAATGATAAACGGAGAAAACCGGTTTTACATAAAGCTAATATACTGTTTTCCCTAGAAATTTTGAAAGCACTGTAGACAATGAGTTTCAGTAGTATTGTAAATATATGTTAATGATTTTATTGATGCAAAGACGTGTCCAAATACTGTACCTGAAATGGTATTTGATTAACTCTTAAATACGTTTCTAATTTCATTGAAAATGTGTCGATGTTGGGGAGGAGTTTCTGCCTCGGCCAAGTGTGCAGTATGACTGTGTCCCGTGGGTAGTCCACGCCACATTGTCTGTAAAAGAAATTACCGGGTATAAGTATCAGAATTGTCGAAACGCTAAATCAACGGCCCCTTAACGGGACGGATATGCTAATGTCGTTTTTAGAGAGTTAATGGGTTTTTTCCTTGACGGTGAACCCTGATATTTAAAACAAAGAATTGCACAATACATACTAAAGATAAACTATTGCTACTTGGTGCTCTAAACAGCAATCATTTGACAAGCTGTTAAGAATGCCATGAAAATACATTGTTTCATTAACCAATCGTGATCGAATAGTTAAGAACGAAGGTCATTTGCTCGAACCCCGCTACCAAAATGATACTTTACGTAAGACAGTTAGCAGTTTCTTACGGAAAAAGACAATATTGTGAGGGAACAGTGGTTAAGTTAACTGCCAGACTACAAATAACTGTAAAACTGTCGGGTCCCAAAGCCAAAAAGAGGTATTTAAGGCCGAACACAATAACAGGCCTCCATCATGAAACAAAATTGATCAGAGTTACATGCAAGAGGTACTTCTTGTTACCGTAGTGTAAGAACATTCGCACAGTTTTGTTGAGTTTAACGGGTAGAAAGTGTATTTGCTCGTTTAACTGTAACTATGTTTCATGGTTCACTAATTGTAAATACTACTATAACCTGAAACCCTATTAATTCAGTATACTTAAAGGTAGCACAATTAGGTTACTAGATGAATCTTTACAATTGTGTTCTCTATTTAGACCTCGGCGGTGGTTTTGACCTTCCATGTACTACTCTTTTATGAAAGGGGGAAAGAGGCCAAAAAAGTCGTTCTAAAAGGTGCGTCCGTGTGTGGCACCGCACAAGATGTTGACAGTTACAGTGGGGAATATACAACTAGAAATTTGAAAAACAAAAGATGTAGTGCTTTTGTACATCTTAATTATTTTGATAGTGTAACTTTATAATTGATGATCATTAAAGAGTTATTACGCCTCAAAACTCTTGACGTAAGTCAATTTGATTGCCTCTCGAAATTACCTGGTTGGAATCGTACATAATTAAGTGGGCAAACGATTCTCCATGGCAGTAAATATTAAGCCATGAAGCTGTAGAAATAGTGAAGCTGCTCTTAAAGGTAACCAACATATTGTAAGTCGGTTATACCTTTTAAGTCATAAATTATTTCCAAATTGTCAGGTGATTATGGTCAACTCATAATGGCCTGGTAGGGATGCATAAAACACTTCTGAATCAATGTATTGAAAACAAGTAACTTGAGAAATAGCTTGAACTGTGTTATTAGCCTTGATAGCGGATAGAAAAGCAAATTAACCAAAGTAACTAAGTAAACTGATATGCATAATTTCATACGTTACAGTTATTACATGTACTTTGTATTTATAGTGTAAATCATTGCTGAAGTCAATGGATGTCTTAAGAATGATGGTATTTAACTAAATACATTGACTGCGTACACGATTTACACAGCTTAAATCTGAAATACAGTGCCATGAAATAGATATCAGTATCATGGATATATGATGCTTATACAGACAAAAACACATATAAACATTTTGAACACAATATGTACATTAAACTTACCTCTCTCTCCGATAATGTTTCCTGTGCATACATATTGCACCGAGAGCAACCGCACCAAATAGGATTTTTTTCTTGTGTGTACGAACAACATTCATTTTGTAACAACCGTCGATTAAGGATATAATCTTCATTAAGTACAATTTGCAATTATATTAAACGTTTCATCAACCGTCTTTTATGTAGTAAACTACAGGTAAACGCAAACCCGTAAACCATTCCGTATCTAACACGTATAAATATAGTCTTTGTAAATAGAAAAAGAGTCATACCCACGCGAGCATATAAAATCAATTCATTGCAAATACTACTGTACTAGTAGTCACGTGATGTAAACAAACAGTCAATGACAATCCTTTAAGCAAATATTAATTTAAGTAATGACTTGGAAGGTGTACAAGTATATTATTTATTTGTAAGATTTGTTCAGCAGATAAAACTTCAATATAATTATGTTTACAATAATAAACACCAGGTTTCAATATAACTAGGTTAATATACATGTAAGCTCACACCCGGGAACGTGCGCGTCGTTAGTCGCAATATATGGGCTTCTTGCATCAGAGTTTTCAAGTCCTGTAGCTATATCAAGGAGTGTGAGCTCATATTTTTTGGAAAGACTCATATTATTATATTTTTCGGTAGGTGTCTTTTCAAAACCTTATTTTGGTTCAAGTACCTCGGTACAATTTTAAGTGTCGCGCTCAAATACTTCTATTCGGGAAAGGTACATGTATTAGAATATTGGTCTCGGGAATTAATTCCAAACAAGTTGTATCGTTTATACTTGTAACAATTTTAACAATTTTATTTATTTGCACTTGTAACTTCTAATGTCATGTACTAAAACTCAGAGTTTATTGATATCTTGTGTTTTTGTTTTCCATTACTTTCTTTTGCATTTGACAAAACCGTTGCGATTGTAAACTGATCCTGTTATAAAGTGAGCTATTAGGATCGCTCACCATTCGGTGTCCGTCTTGCGCCTAGAGTCTAAATATTTGATGTGTACATGTAGCATTGTGAAGAGGTCCTCTATCAGTTGAATTCAAAGCATGCCCCTCCCCCTCCTCATCGGGTCATAATTGATCCTGACCCAGGGGTCACTTGTTTTTTCCAGGGGTCACTTGTTTTATACATACTTGTTTAATGAAAATAATTTCTTGTTTAATACGGCATAGAAAAAGCATACTTTGATATTTTGTATGCAACTTCACCTAGAGGTTCTCTACCAGGAGAAATCATTTAACTAAAGTCTTTAAAGTTCGTGACAATAAATATTAAATATTTACAGCATACTTCGTGTATAACGATTCCGGATGTAGCGAAAATTTGATATTTCATTTCATTTTCTATGAAAGTGTTATATGGATATAAAAAACTCCGGAAATAAGGAACACATTTAAATGGTCCCAAGGAGTTCGTTATAAACGGAGTTTATGTTACAGTCCCGTATATTCAGTAAAGCTTGTTCGGAATACTTAATATACTTTTTAGATAGTATTGCATAAAATCTGGACAAAATATAAAAACTATCCTGTAAAGAAATGGCATAAAACTGCAAAAGTATATAATTGTCATGGAATTACTAAATTTGCTACAGCCTAACATTAACAATGTAAAGTATATGTTGAAATTATAGGAGAAAATGAAAAAATACATGTAAACTCTTTAGATACATCATACGTATGTAAGTATACCTGTTGTTTTGAACTTTTATATCAAGACTATTATATACAGAAAACACTTAAGAAAATCTTGGTAACCTATTACATATGAATGGTTCTAATGTGGTTTAATATCCATCTCTGATGAGTATTGCCTGCAGAAGAAGGATTACTCAATACTGTTATTCTGAAAGTCGAAAAGAAAATATGAGTCTTAATTCTGTGCGTGTTGAGTCCGATTTCCTCCCTTTAAACACCCGAAGATATATTACATACCTATAATATATCCAAATAAAACAAACATACATACTTATAATGTTGCAGACGGGTGTAGTCCCGAAGTCGAAGTGACCACAATTCAGGACCAGCTGACCCAAAGCATGGAAGTAACCGCTGTCACATACATACATTATGGTCGTGCCTTATTCATACGGAAACAAATTACCAACGACTTACTTACACATAGATTTTATGTCATTTATAGACGTTAAACAACCAATTATGCAGTCGAAAATCCCACAAAATTGATATCACCTGGTAGCTTGAACATGATTCTTTCATTTGATACATAAATAAATGTATATAAAATACATTCCGCCGTTGTAGATTCTTAAAGAATACGCCTTGTGGCAAGACTTTTTTTACCAAGTATGTATCATGTACACTGAAAGTAGTTCTGCACTTGAATGTGATGAGCACGGTTAATAGGCTCTAAAGTTTAATGGCGGTGTTTGACAATAGGAAGAGAGAGAACTTAAGAAAACGACCAGAATGAATTATGTTTGATCCTCAAAATGAGAAGAGAATGAATAAAATGGAAACTGTAATACAGTTAGCTTCAGGACCTGTCTGAATCAAAGCATTATTTTCTATTGATCTAGACACACATTGGATGACAAATGTTAAAACTGATAAACTAAATACACTCAAGAGATGTTTAAAATTGCACCCATCAGAAGCGAAATAATGTATTTTGCTTTTCATCTATTACTATTTTATTTGGTGTTTTATTTGGTGATTGTTGCGGAGATATCTTGAAATGTTACAGTAGTTATAGATGATAATCTTTAGTCCATATACATAAAGTTATTGTAAACGGGAAACTTATTGTTAACACCGGTACATAATATAAACTTTACCGAACAAGACGTTAATGATGTTAAAGACCTCAAAAAGTTATTTCCACCTCTTTAAATAAAACGAACATATTTTGCACATCTGAGATTAAAAGAAAATACAAAAGTGCAAAAGTAAGAGTACATTTTCGTACTCAATTAGATAAGAAATATACTTCCTAACCTTGTTAATCAAGAATTTACGTAGAAATTTGCCATTAGTACAGTTACTGATTGAATGCCATATTTTGTAAATTAGGGATAACGACTGATTAATGTAGCAGGTATACTAAAATCTTGTTAGATTTTATATCGAATATGTATTATGCTGAATAAATGCACACAAATATTATAAATGCCACATCCGTTTATAATTTCAGAGCCCTTTCGTTAATATAATATTTATTATACTGATAATGTATTGTATATATTAACATATCTACGTAACCCAGCTGTTATTTATGTAACAATATTTTGCACTTCTGCACATTCATATTCACAACAAAATTCTAGCAACCAGCTGTCCGTATTTCTCATCTTCATCTTTACCCTAGACAGTATTTTTGCTATCACCTCATGCCAAAAAGCCACTACAAAATGTAAGAGCTAACAAACCGTCATGCCTGCAGGGGTAGGGTACCAACTGAGCCCTTCCATAATAAAATATAATCATGAAAAATACCGAAAAGGTAACTATTTCAGCAATCAGAAATACAATAACAATTACACATCATTAATAAATACAGTTGATAGAAATCCGGTTCAGCCGGAGACAGCTTTGAAATAATGAATCTAAAGTTTACATAACTATTTTCTAGGTTACAACTACGAGGAATTTTGCGTTGACCGATTTGACTCCTAAATCTTACCTGATGTTTTAATAAGTCAACTATCTCGCTCATTTCTTTGGTATTAAGGTTCTTGCTTCAAAACAATATCAGACATTCACATATCGGGACAACGGTATTATAAAAATATGACATATTCTGTTGACATCCTTGCTCAGAAATGAGAATTTTGCGCCAAAAAGAAACCTACTTTTTTTCAAAATAAAATAGGTCATTGCTTTGAAAATACTAATATTTTTTTGATTAAACGCACTGTTGTTTAACCAGTTGTATTTTACCATGTAGGAATACGCCTTACAGTGCCCAAGAGTCTGATGTTACTTGGGACAAATGTTTACCAGCATGCAATAGAGTGTCATGCGCAAGTCCCTAGTTCCAAGGTCAATGTCACACTTAGAGGTCAAAGGTCAGATACACGAATAATTCAAGAATGACTTTGTCCGGAGCATTTGTGTGACATATATGTGTTTAAGGACAATATAGGTAAGATATTGTAAGCAAGTGTCAAATTTATCCTTAGCATGCTCATACAAAAGAATTATAAAAGAATGATAAAACAAAATTAATTGATGATTTGGAATTATTATAGATATAGGTGAAAGAAAACACACAATATAACACTTTTTGCCAGTTTGAGTCCAAAATAGCTTACCTGAGAATTAGCTGTCACATTAACATCATTCCTAACAATAATTGTCAGAGAGTCAGATTAAACCACATCAACTTAGAATCTTGAAAAAGATACAAAGAAAACATTTTTGCAAGTTTCTGACGAGACAACACTAACATTTCACTATAAATGTAACTGAACATGGTACATGGTACAATTAAGGGTGGGCCGGGAGTAAAGTTGATTCGATGCCGGTGAGGTAAAGAAGGGTTGGATGGCGCGGTTGTAACAGCTAACATATATATTTCAAGCTTACCCTCTCCCTAGTAGGATAGCGGCGAAACTAAGAAAAACGTCAGATGTTTATGTAGACTCGAGTCAGGCAGATGAGAGCTTTAAGAGGCCGGTATTTCAGACACAACTAGACCTCTAAAAGTAAGATGATCATAAATCACTTAGTAACGGAATGATAAATTTGGATCAAGAAATTGCTACTATAAGCGAAGTGTGCACATATTTTACAGCTCTGTGGACACAAGTAAGTGTCCTTTTGTGCAGCAAATTGAACGAGGTATAGGTTTCTCACTTTGAATTAAATGCATGTCCGGCGGCTGGTGTCCTCTTGGATTATTACAATAAAAATGTGTCCACTTCCTTACTTATAAGTAGTTTGAACTGCTTCCAGCACTACATTTACCTTGTTGCAAGCTGTTTTCTTTGACACTATGAAAAGTATTCATCTAGTCTTACAAACGTGTATGGGAAAAAACCTTAATATGTGATTAAAGTGACAAGCCTTTCCAAAATTGTTAATTTGAATCAAGCTCTTTCTTTTTATTAATGCAGATTACTCGGAAGTGACGTTAAAGTCTCATTTTCTCACGTCACTTCTCACTTATATTATTATAATAGATCTACTGCATATAAGTTATCTCTGTTAAACTTAGAATCTTTCGTTCCAATTGCTGCATGCACTAACATAAGCATTAATTTTATAATTGCCATCTCTGCCTCATCAATAAAAATGCCCTCATGGAAACGCCTTCTCGTGTATATCTATTTACTCTAGTAAATTGGTTACATATTATCACTATAATTACTTCAAACTTCAAAGTCCATGTAAATATCAAAATACCAATCGTTAAAGC
The DNA here is from genome assembly GCA_032359765.1 of Saxidomus gigantea. Taxonomy (NCBI): domain Eukaryota; kingdom Metazoa; phylum Mollusca; class Bivalvia; order Venerida; family Veneridae; genus Saxidomus; species Saxidomus gigantea. The sequence goes on along the minus strand of JAUMHA010409980.1, from coordinate 2,481 downwards.
ATGTTTGATGTGTTATAGAAATAATGATGTGAAACTTGCTTCGGAATATATCTTTATAATTATTACTAAATACCCAGTATCATCTGTTGATGCTTGATTTTGTATACATTTCTGTGAGCCAAAATCGATCAAATAATTTTCATTTACGAATAAAGAGGGTCATAATAGCTCTATATCTCTTACTAGAATTCTTTCGAATTTCCTAGATACATTAAGTCACTCAGTTATCATTTTTGGAGACACGCTTAATAAAATCGTGCCATAAATCGTTTGCATTTCTCCATATATATAATTGAAATTGCTACTCCTAACAGACATCAAAATTTTAAGTAAATTAAAATTTGTTAATCAAGTATGATGGAGGAACATAAAAGGTTATAATTTCATCGTCTGATCAAAAGTGATATAAAATAGACATATGGGGGAGTTAGCCTGGGCCTGCATAATCCCCTGAAATAAAACTGAAAATCTATAAGCATTTGCTGAGTTCTTACGGGTGAAAACATACTTGCTTTGTTAAGAAAATATAGGATTATTTCCAAGGGATACATTATATTTAAAATACTGAAACATAGTGACTTATGATGATACAGTTCGGGTAAAATATCTTTTAAGCAATATAGTGTGCATATGCAAGTAAGATATGGTGTGTATAAGCTGTCGAAATACAAGACAGATATAGTGAGTATATGCTGCATAATTGCAAGAAAGATAAGATTTGTATATGCTGCCTATATGTCAACAAGATATGCTGAGTATATTATGTGTTAAGAGAACAAGAATTAATTGTAACACGGAAACCTCTACCTGAGCTTGCATCTAAATTCGTGGGCATAAAATATAAAACATTGCCAAAATGTAATTATTTCATAGCTACTTGAATTAGTTGATTCTATTTTTACAGAAAAATCGTAAATTGAATGTAAAGTTTAAATGTTTTCACTGAAATTTTAAATTCGTGATCAACACATCTACGAAAAGTAGTTTCCTGTGAAAATTAACAGTTTTACAACATTTAAAATGTACTGCATTAACTGACGTGACTGATAATTTTTCGTTTTATATTTCACTTTGCGCCATCAATATCATGTAATACGATCGGAAAACTTGTTCACCCGTTTTTAGTGGTCAATATATTTGAATGAGAGACAAGCAGATGGTCCAACAAAACAATCGAAACCCTTTAAGCTATAATGATTTTTAAGTTTGCCATCATTACATGTAATAAATTATTCTAAGTTTTACAGATACATTCGCCATTTTGAATATTTAACTTAACATATTATTAAAGGAAATGCAATTATAAGGGAAGTATATCTATACGGGATATCTGAATACAATACTGAAGATATGGACACTCTGCGTTTGAGATTACATGAATGTATATTTTTTGGTAAGCAAGCGTATGCTTCCTTATTCTATCAACTTGTACAAGTAAGGTTGTTTTATATATTATTATATTATGTCCTTTAAACCCTTTAACTAAAATACTTGACATATATTTTCCAACAATTGAGAATATTATTCTAAGAGTCTTTTGTACAATTAAGTACTCGTTTCTTTGGTATATTCAGAAAATATTTTGACATTAAATTCAAGGACTGTTCCAAGCTTTTTTGTATCACGTAAAGTTCTTATATATATGTGTATATCCAACGAAAAAAAGTTCTCGCTAGCCTTTATATCAGCTGGTTATAAAGACTGTGTTGCAGAACACTTGCAGCGTTTTATTCGTTGTTTTTTAAATCAAGAACAACAAATACTTTCCTTTATTTATGGGAGCAAAATTAAAACGTGTGAGGAAAAAGCACAACATAAAGGAAAAAATAAAATAAAAAAACTAGGTAAATTCTTGAAAAGAAATGGTTCCTAATAAAAATCATGTAAATAATGTAAATTTGAAGTTCATTTTTTATATTGAATAAAAACATCTTATTGAACAACGTTTCATTTAACCGTGAATACACTAATGTACCTTTATTTCGTGGATTGGCCGATCCACGAATTTAAGATAAAAAAGAATGCAAACATAAGCTCAGTATTTATATTTTCAAGTAGTAACAGAAAATGAAATACCCGCAAAATTAAATTTTAATAAAACTCCACGATATTTCATGCTCGCAAATATAAATGCCTTTTTCAACGTTTCTTCTTGAGATGTATGGACATAGAAAAGTTCATCAGCAAATCCAGTTTCGCTACTACAATAAATTGATTCTAGGAATACGAAAACGTTTTAAGTTACATAGCCCATCAAAATTGAACACACTAAATAAATGTTGAGAAAAATGCTTAAAACACAATAAATACTTTTACAACATGTAAGAAATAAGTTACGCAGATTTATATCTGTTAAATTGACAAACTATATTGCTGAAATTTGCCAATATGACTGGACTTTAAATTTTGAATAGGATATTAAAGCTGCTCGCTCTCAGTTACCGTTGAAAAAATTATTTTTCAAAGAAATTGACATTCTTA
>JAUMHA010409957.1:0-10804 GCA_032359765.1 Saxidomus gigantea | reverse complement strand
TAATGACGTCAGTGTGATGACGTAAACGTTTTCATTCATAGTTTTGTCTCCCGGAATCAAAACATTGTATGACTGTTCATCCTGAATTTCTTGGCCTTTTTTAAGGAAAACAAGATGAGGGTGTTCTAAGGCTTACTTGACGCAATCAAAAATAATATTTAGGTTCTTAAACAAATCTTTTTCATGCGACTTCGGTATGAAACATTCTTCATCGTACCTTCCTAAGCGATTTTCATAACATTTTTTTCAAAGAACTTTACATTACTTCACTAACATGTTACATTTTCCAACTCCGTATTAAATATAGCGGGCCGCTTCTACGGTCCGCAATCAGCTTGGTATATCTCTAAAGGGAAGTAGATGGGAGCCAACTTTTGCACGCATTCAGTGTGTTTGTCATATGTAGATCCAGTACTATGCGATTATACTAGTCTAGAATTTTAATTCTCAGTCTCATATGTTTTGCGTGCATTTGCAAAATAACCATTTTGGCACTCCGAAGCTTGAAATGAACAGGCTGTCTTAAAAAAAATGACAAGACTCGAGTATAGATTATGCAGTTCACATCGATTCATTGAAATGCAAGTTTCAATTTTGACACTGAAAGCCATAGTCCGAAACCTAGGTATATTTATGCACGTACCCGAGAGAAGTTTCTACATCAAGGAACACCTAGTTCTTGCATACTCGGATCGGCATTTCCGGTGATTTTGCGCGTGCAAGACGGTATGCAAGAAAAAGTTTCCATCATGAGACACTTGACAGAGCTTCGTTCCCGCCAAAACAGTTACCCTCGATGACGGACATTTCGATCTGAACCTCATGCTCATGACAGAAACTATTATTCTTGTGACGGTATGCTAGATTTCAAACAAAGTTCGAGTGCCAATGGAGAAGAAATGTTATCCTTCTGCAAACAGAATTTATAATTAAACATAATCCAGCATGATGCAGCATACTGACCAAGGCCGTCGTCGACAGAACAGAACAGAAATTGTATTGAGTGACTTATACAATATACAGTATCTCGTTACATAATATTATAACAAATAAAGAACATACAATTGTGTCCATCGGGTAAGATCAAGTGCGCATGCATTTGTATTACACAATTACTTCCTGGTGTAATTTTTCATTGTATCAGTAAATGAAATTAACAGAGATATGAGCTGAAAAAGCTGTTATCGGACCAATACTCAAAATATAGGTGAATATCTTAACAGGTCTTTTCTTTTGTTATTGGCGAGTCGGATATATTTACATAACCCCAGTAAATTACACTTATTATTTGACTGTAACAATTCTAAAACTGTATGCATAATTAGTTGGTCTTTCATAGAAGTATCGCTTAATGTACTTTGAGCGTAGCTCTTGGAAAACAATGCATTTCAGAATAAAATATAAATAATAAATAACCTGTCAAACCAAATGGTGTTAAGTTTCAACAATAGTTATCTATTTCCTGTGGCTTTCATAAGTTAAAGCAATGTAAAATCCAACTTTACAAATTTTCATACATGTGAAAAACACTGCGGTGACGGGACAAATGTTTTTAACAGGAAAATATCAAACAATAAGTACAATCAAACTGTATTTAAAAGCTGAAATAAATACAAAGGCCTGTAGTTCATACATGTACAGATATTTTGTACGGAGAGCTATGGAACGCCATGACCGTCTTATTATGACTTGTTTGCTTATATGCGGTAGATATTTCATTATATGCAGTAGATCTTTTATTATATGCAGTACTGTAGATAGTTCATTATGTATGGTAGATATTTCATTATGTGTGGTACTAGTTACTTTATATGCTGCACTTTCTTTGTTATATGTAGTAAGACTCTTCTTATATATGGTGGTACTGTCACTCATTATAGATAGATAGATATATTATATATATATATTATATGCAGTGCATTCGAATTTCTGTGCTGTACAACGACCAATATTAATTTGCAGTAGATTTGTTATTGTGTGTAGTAGATAAAACGTTAAACGTGTTGCTTTTTACATTACATGATATGCAAACTTAAATATATGTGGTAGTCACTGTGTCCATCATGTGTTGTGCCTTATATGCAGTGCAAATCACAATATATAGTTATACTTTGTTAGAAATTTGAAATTTGTTAAGTATATGTGCTTCTAAATACTCAGCTAATCAAATTCTTTTTTTTCGGCGCAGCCGTTTTAAGCTCGCTTTTGACCGAAAGTGGTAACCTTTCAACCGCCAATGAAATGACGAAAAAGTTAATAACATTTTTCGAATTGACAATTTTACTCTGTAAGACACCTTTTAATTGCAATGAAAAAGGTCAATACAAATTATCTTGCGTGTTCAGTCCTTTTTTATTTACGTAAAGAGTTCATATCTATCAACATAATATGTTGTTACCGTCAAATTAATGTTAATTTTAAGTGTAGAGTAATTACACTCTCTCGAACAGTGAGTAACGGTCAATATTTCGAATATATCATATTGGATAAGATAATCAAGGATTAAATTTGCTCTAACATCCCTGTAAGCGAAGGGTTATGGGTTCGGAGCCCTGTTAAGATTTCTAACCTGTGATATTTGGCTCTTTCTTACTGCAAACAATTTGAACACATATAGGCCTGGAGTTTTTTTACTATGAAATCTAGCTACCCATCGCTTTCAAATATCCAAAATCGCGCCGACCATCATTTTAGCTCGTCTGATTTCGAGAAAAAAAAAATGACGATCTATTGTCGTCACTTGATTGTCAACAACAATCAACTTTATTTGTTCCAGGTTACATTATGTAACAATATGGTTTAATTCAATGTCTAAACTATTATTATGTAGGTAGTAATGCAATTCAATTGTTCTATATTAAAGACGCAATTTATGGTTTATGCAACATTCAACAGCAGCAGTCAGTGTTTACAACTTCACACTGTATTGTGCATGGTATTCTGAGAGAACAACATACAGCTAAACTTTGGGGAACAAAGTGTTAGTGTACATGATTTGTGTTTTGGGATTTCTGGGGTCAAGGTCACTATCACTAAATATAGAAAAACGGTAATATATTCAATATCTTTAGTTACAATTGACATAATATAACTTAATAATTAAGTGTGTAATACATATAAATAAAGACTAATATTGGGATTGTGTTTGTGGCTCATAGGGTCAAAGTCAATTATTGTTTTCTAAAAATAGAAAAAATGGGAAAAATACAATATCTTTACTTGCAGTTGAATTATTGTGACCAAACTTAGTGTTTAGTAACTATTTAGGAAAACCTTTTGTGTAATTTTGTTTCAGGGTCAAGTTCAAGTACACCTTTACTTAAAAATAGTAATAAATAAACTGTAAAAGGATAAAATCAGACGAGCGTCCAGCATCCGCAGGCGGTGCTCTTGTTTAAAGATAGTCCTTGTTTAAAACATCACTCAAATCATAATCAGTCTTTGCTGTAATGTGTGTTCTTTTAACACAGATCTGACATTTTAATATTTTTTCAACTGTAAATCGCTTATGTTAGTGCGATCGTTCGTTGTCAAAAAAGAGCATGTTAGTAAGTAGTGTTTTTCCGATGCAACTTCATAAACGGTGTATATCTTTCTCTCAGAAAGATATTTCTCAAATGATGTTAAGCATATATCTCTTTCGGTTCAAAAGTTCTCATACGGAGACAAAGATAGAATGCAATCTCTCAGCGTGAAAGAGATATCTATATTAAAGCTAGATATCTCATTTTGGGATAAATAATAAAACGGCTTGCCATACAAATTTGTCTCAATGCAAGCGCTGTGATGTAAAGGGAAGTAATTGCTAGTTAGAGCTCAAGTTATCAATAAACCTGGGTCGAGTGCATATGCAAACAAGAATGGGTTTCACATCTAATCCATGTTATCATACACAACTTCATATTGACATTAGCCGGGAAGAATAAACATTCCCCTTATCAGTATTCAAGTACTAGCTATTTATGTCACTTATTCACTGTCTCGTTCAATATATACACGGTATTAAGAATATAATTCTTGAGGAAACATGTGAGACAAACGTTATGACGGAATATTCTAGTTGACTATAGACATGGCACCGCTGGGCAGGCGACATATTTGCGTGTGTTTGGGACTTATTTTGGGGATATGTTTGTGGAGTGTTTTATATGGCGGCCCGAAAAAGGTAGGTCATAATCATTTAGCTCTGGATGTTATGGTATTTTTTTCATCACTCCGCAACATCTTGCACTGGTATGACAGTATATAACCGAGTAGGGCAGGGTTTATTAGAGTACCTAGTTCCCTGGGTAGGGAAAACTGACATTGAGTCTTTCTTTTACCTTTGCTCAAAACTCAAAGTTCAGTCTGACCAAAACCTAGGCCCGCTATGTAGTCCACTTCGAAGGCAAGCCGATTTTATCGACTGACATTTTAGAATTGTTTGAAGGTGTGGCAGTAATGTCAACTATATGAGAGGGGTCATACCACTACGCCAACCAAAACCCACCATGAACTTTATTGTACTTAAACATATGAATGAAACAGACTTTTTTGTGTCCATAAAAATAAAACACATCCACAGTCTAATACTTATTTTGAGAGCTTCGATTTCTACACGACAACCAGTCATGTACCCGATATTAAACCGCGTTACACCCGCTCAGCCTGTTCGCCCTAAGTTTTCATTTAGCCCAAGCTCGATTCTGAAGAAATAAACTGGTTCGGGTCTTAATCTTGATCAAACGATACCAAACAACAATGCTATCATTCTGGAGAGGTGTAGGCCTGACACTGTTTCAATCCAAACCACTGCCATGGCCCCCGGAGATACACGACCGCCACTTCACTGAATTACGTACAGTGCATTATTTAAACAAGATGACCTACCCATGAAAAACAACAACACATCATTTGCACATGACAACTTACCTATTTTACATGATAACATACGTGATAATGTTCATACAGGTGTACAATGAGAAGTACATTGTGATAAAAATCAGTCTTACTTTGATTTTCGTTTATATCCTAGAAATAGTGGAATACACACGTCTATATTGGCCAGTAAGATGACTGTTGTAAACATGGTATCATTAATAGCACAGTCTATTACATTCATTCAATTCCATATTGAATTCTTACATGTATAATTAAAACGTAATAATGTTACACTTCTTTTTAGCACAAGGAAATTGTACGCGAAGACACAATCACGTGCATGCCTGACGACTACATAGACACATCATTCATCAAGAAAGTAAATCAGCAAGAAACTGTAACGATTCCGGAAGTACAAGAGTTGGAATCATTGTCTAGAGAAGAACTGTCAGCTTTGTATCACAGGTATTTGCTAGAAAATATACAATCCATTTCAGGAAAAGTTAAATTAAATGCATTAAGATGTCTTTCGCATGGAGAAGTAGCTGTGTTTAAGTCAAAACGACTCTTTGTTAAAGCTTCGGTCAGGTAAAGGTAAGCCTCCACATGAAGCAGATTGATAGTGTTTTGGCGTTGTTCATCCGTCTGTACGTCCGTCCGTCTGTCACGATTTACCTCCCGTGGCATTATCTTGGTACTAGTTGGTCAGATTTTACTGAAACCTGGCAGAAATGGATATTTGGGTAGGGGAACGATGCACGAGTGAATAAAGCAAAGTTATGACCCTTTATTACTTTGGAAAAGCCATCTTTTCTGTCCGGAATCACATCTTGGTACTTGTTGATCAGGTTTACTGAAACCTGGCAGAAATGTATGATTGTGTAGGGGAATGATGCATGCCAAATTTCGTCACGATCCACCTGTTCATAGCAGAATTGTAGACTTTTATTATTTAAGAATAGCCTTTTTATACAGATAATAGCCATATCTTGGTACTAGTTTATTTTACTGACACTGTGAATATATGTATGTTGGGCAAATGATTCAAATACCGTTACAACCGGCTTGTTAATGGCCGAGTTATGACTCTTTTAAAGGCTTTGGTGGCAATTTTATACAGGCTTTTTGCCACCCAGAGCCATTAAGATATAAATTTCCTAAACTCCTAACTCGAGTTATTGAGCGGAAACCATCTTTCCTTCTTTATAGTAACAGTGACCTTGACATTGTACCAAGGTGGTTGTTACATGCGCTCTGCACATCGTGTCACTATAGTGAACATTTGTGACGAGTTATTCTAATATCCTTAAAGGGGTTCAAGAGATACGGAGCGGACATGAAATATAGTCAAACGACCTTTGATCTCTAATTCTGCACATTGCGTAGTTGAGGTGAAAATCTGACCCAAGTTTCATGAAAATCCTTCCATGGGTTTAAGAGATACGGAGCGGACACGAAATGTTAGGTTCGAACCTTTGAACTGGTGCTGTGACCTTTACCATGAGCCGGCGCTGTTGGTTCATGGGTTCTGCACATTGGGTAGTTGAGGTGAGCATCTGACCCATGTTTCATGAAAACCCTTCGAGGGGTTTAGGAGATATGGAACGGACACAATTTTGCCGGACAGACAGACAGACATGCCTCCCCCATATTCTACGGAGGAGACATAATTATGCGATTAGCCACCCAATTAAGAAATAAGAACTTTTTGTCGGATATTTTTCTCGGAACCATGGACATATTCATTGCTAAAGCCAGGAATTCACCATTCACTGTGAATATGAACATACTTCCTCTCAACATAAGCACATTATTCTTCTGCAAATGTTTGAGATAACTCCCCGTTGGTTTTTTGTTTTATATTCGGACATTTGTTTATTGTAGGTACATAGAAAATGTGCAATATTTGTGCAAACGAAAGGTTCGACTTGGCGAAATTGACGATGGTGGATGGGATATTTGCGATGAAGAGAGATTTAGACCAACAGTGAAGGATTGCCTGATATACTCCTTCGGGTAAACGTTTTCTGTAGTCATAAGGTTTTCAGTTTTAGCGAAGTTTTTTTTTTTATAGCTAGGAGTCCTGATTACAAAATGCATATTTAATTCCAATTACAGAATACAATTGTTATTTTGCTGAAATGTTAACGGTGGTACAGGTAATAATTAGACTTCCATTTTCCTACACGGTAATTAAACAGCATATTGTGAGATACTGAAAAATTTATATTTCTTGCAGGATCAACAACGATTTCAGTTTTGATGACGCGGCCGCTCAACGCTACGGCTGCGAAGTACACTCCTTTGATCCGAGGTAAATATTGTGTTATGGTCATGGACAGACGCTTCATTGGTCGAGTAGTTTTAGAGTAGCTTACCCGAAGTCACGGGTTCGAGTCTTGGTACCGACCATGTAAATTTACATGAGAAAGCTTTCATTTTCTTACGAAGGATGAGGGTCTAGCGCTGGTTCTTCCCAAGAGTGATGGTTAGGTTAACTGCCTGTCTTTAAAAATGATCGAAAAAAGGTTGAAACGGTCATAAAATTCGTACATCAACGATGGTCACGGGTAAATATTGTAAACCTTTAATGCTCGCTTTTAAATATATTACCCCCTTCAAATTTAAAATAAGCCACCACTGTCTATTAAAAGGGGCAGCTATTCCGATAGTGACTTGCGTCGTTTATGTACAATTCTAACAGGACTCACGACTTTGTCTCTATATACAAAGAGAAGAGCATTTTTGATTTGTAATACCATAACAACGCGCAATGAAAAGAAATTGTGTTCGATGTTTGTTTCTCCCTTCTATCGTGATAAAATTTTGTTGCCATAAGTGTGTTCCGGACTTTCTAAACTTTTCTTTTCAGTATGAATATGGGAGATTTTACAAAAGGCAAAATCAATTTCCATAATCTCGGAATATCGTCACGTGACCAAGTTACAGCAGACAAATGGAACCTTCTAAGATACAGTTCCATTCGGTCAATATTAGGCCATACAAAGGTTGTTTACATACATTTGTACTGTAATAAAAAGTAAAGATACAAGCCTATTTGCCCTCAAAAGTACCCATCATTTAGTCCTAGTAAACAGAACAATTATACAGAGAGTATGAATTTAGTTACATCGCCTCGAGCTGTTGTGTTAAGAGATGTAGATCCTGCGTCAGTTTGATTTCTATTCGATGCAAGGATTTCACTGGATCTACTGGTCTGCTTGAAGAGCATACAAAGTTTTGCTTATACATTAAAGTCTTCTAAAAACCAAACTATTTTATGTGCTATATTAAAGCCTAGTCTAGGGAAGCAGATTACTTGTAAAAGTGTAACTTGGAAAAAATATGTTAGCTGACAATAATCACAGTTTCAATACAATTTCTTTCAGATGAATATTTCAATACTGAAGATGGACATAGAAAAATATGAGTGGGATGTGTTACCAGATATAATTAACACAAAAAATCTCATCGGAACTTCAAATCTTGCTGTAGAATTTCACTTGGAAATGGCTTCTCCAGAACAAGGAAAAGACAGATATTTATCAGCTTTAAAACTGTTCAAAAGTCTGTATGACTTGGGATACAGAATATTTTGGACCCATCAAAATAAGTGGTGCAAGTTTGTGTCGAAGTGTAAACAAGAACTAAGAACAAATTGCCACGAGGTTAACTTTGTGAAAGCCAGATAGCAAAGGCTCCTTTTTAATGTATTTTCATATTACATGTACAACGATTTGACCGATGGATGAATTTGTTCTTCGTCCCGGTGTTACAGGTGTTCTTACATTTATGCGATTTGATTGACTACAGGGTAAGTTATCACACTGTCAGGGATCAGACTTTATTTCAGCTTTGACAAGATTCGCTTGAGCTTAAACCAGTTTAAGTTTAAATGCTACCAAGAAGCATGAAATCAGAACTAAAACACACTCTATAGTCCACATGAACCAACTTTTTCGTCGATTTATTTTTATTTACTGTGTGTAGTCATGACCTCTGAACATTAAGTAATGTAGGCGGTATCTAATAAACCCCGAAATAATGAATTCAGTTATTTGATACAAAGACGTAACAAGTATGCACATGAATAGACTGAACAAGCGATACATCGTACATTTTGATCAAATAGTATGCAATACGGTAAAATGCCTCTTTCTGAATTTTAGTCAATATCTGTATGTAGCAGTAGATAAATTATTTTCAATAAATCGTATTTTATTTATGTACGTTTCCGAATTTATTTTGAAGACATTCTGTTGTGATTCATTATTTGCGCGTCTTTTTAGCCAAATTGCTCGGGCTAGTGCACTCCTCAGGTTCCAGCACCAACAGCAATTTTTTTGGATGCAATTCACTGCGTTACTACCTGGAACTGGTATTGGGTTACTGGTCGAGATGTTGCATTTATTTATAGGTATCTTTGTTCATGTACCCAAGAGACATTTCTTCACCAACGTTCTAGTTCGTGTGTCTGTGTGCTAGATTATTCTTTTCGTACTTCAAAGATGGTTATACTGCAAATGGGGGAAGTCATGACATTGTTGTCTTTATGCAAATACAATTTTTTATGTTAAAAAGTAATCCATCATTTGCATTTGCTGCCATTGAAATATGAATTCAGTATTTCAGATTTAAACATGGCTTTCAAGGCAATGTAATTAACCTGATCTCTGTCAGACCAGAGGGCATGTCAAAATTGCAACGTCCGTCCGTGTCCGGGTTGTAACGTCATGCATAAAGGGATGTTCATAAAACAAGGCACACTTGTTCAGCAGATAAGACGTTGTTCAACACAAGCACATTAAGACGCTGTATCGCATGCAATTCTCGTGTCCTTACCTGACAAGGTCACACAAGTTTCAAGGTTGTAGTCTAGAATCTTGTATTTACTCTCCTATTCATGTCAAGACTCATTCTGTCGTGCACCTAGGGTTTTAACTTTTAAAACAAATTGGCACAAACGCTCAGCACATGGAGACAACATGCTGCGTGCAAGTCCCGCAACCTAGCTTGAAGGTAAAGACCACACTTCCGTATTTTAATGTCATGGAATCCTGTATACATGTATATGGTAACTCATGCATTCAGAGTTACTTAGCACAAATGTTGACGAGCTCAAAATGGAAATGTGATGCACACAACATTGAAGTGTTTTAAATTATTTTTACATTCACGTCCAGCGCACAGAGATAAAGTGTCTTGCACAAGTTCCGGACCGCACTTTGAAACTCCAGGTCACACACTTGGAGACATCACGCTTGGGCCATTCGTCACCTACGTGCAGCAGGAGACATCACTCTTGGGCCATTCGTCACTTACGTGCAGGAGACATCCATTTCCTGTGGCCTTTATAAGTCAAAGCAATGTAAAATCCCACTTCACAAAGTGCTTTGATACATGTGTAAACAAGAGGGCCAAGATGGCCCTATATCGCTCACCTTGTTACAAGTCAACTTGCCTGGTGGAAGACCACTAGACAACGTTATAAACCAAACAAGTGAACCTCCCCCCCCCCCCGTGTGGGGTCAATTTTGATCCCGTGGTCATAATTTGAACAATCTTGTTAGAGGTCTACTAGACAATGCTACATGCCGTATATCTAAGCTCTAGGCCTTGTGGTTTCAGAGAAAAAAATTTAAGTTATTCCTATATAAGCCTATGTAAAACTAAGTGACCACCCGTGTGCGGTCAATTTTGACCCGGGGGTCATAATTTGAACAATCTTGGTAGAGGTCTACTAGACAATGCTACATGCCGTATATCTAAGCTCTAGGCCTTGTGGTTTCAGAGATTTTTAAAGTTTTTCCTATATAAGCCTATGTAAAACTAAGTGACCACCCGTGTGGGGTCAATTTTGACCCAGGGGTCATAATTTGAACAATCTTGGTAGAGGTCCACTGGACAATGCTACATGCCAAATATCTAAGCTCTAGGCCTTGTG